>JAPYYR010000155.1:0-51465 GCA_030523065.1 Aphidius colemani | reverse complement strand
TATTTATTTTAATATTTTTTCGTGACAATTATTTTTCATTGCCAAGAACAATAGAAATTTACAATTCATAAAGTTCTTTGTGTTTATTTTGTGTTTAAAATTAATACTAATAAGTTTATTTTTTAAATAAAAAAAATAATAATAAAAATACAAGTTTGTTTATTACACAACTAGTCAATTAATTAGTTTTAATAAAAAATAAGAAAAAATTAAAAATAAAATTATTTTTTAGTTAAAACCTTGATTTTAATTATTTTTTATTTTTAATTAAAAACTTTATATAATTATTAAGTTGATTTTTAAACTGTTGTATTCATTTTTTTTTTTATTAATTGTTAATTACGTATTACAAATTAATTTTGATTGTTAAAATAGCTATTTAACATATATAAAAAATGTATTTGAATTTTTTTTATTTTTAGTTTAAAAAAATTCTACAAAATGGCCGAAGCTCTCAAGTCAACTGTCACGTGACATAAACAAACACTTAACAAATGAAAATATTTATAAATAATATAAACAAACATTAAACAACAAATTATAGCCAACACAGGATTGTTTATTTAAAATATCAACAATAAAAATGGATTTTAATTTTGTTAAAGAAATTGAATGTAATCAAGGAGGTGTGAGATCTGTTCGTTTTAGTGTTGATGGTTCATATTGTGTTACATGTGGTTCAAATAGAACAATAAAACTTTGGAATCCCCATCGTCATGCACTATTAAAAACTTACTCTGGACATGGTGATGAAGTACTGGATGCATGTACAGCATGTGACAGTAGTCAAATAATATCATGTGGTATTGATAAGTCAGTTATACTTTGGGATGTGGCAACTGGTACACCAGTACGTAGATATCGTGGTCATGCTAGTAGTGTAACAACAGTAAGATTCAATGAAGAATCATCAATGGCAATATCTGGATCACGTGATAATTCTGTTATGTTTTGGGACATTCGTTCAAAGTCAATAACACCAGTACAAACATTAAATGATGCCAAGGATTCAATTTCAAGCATAAGAATATCTGATCATGAAATTTTATCAGCTTCTTATGATTGTAAAATAAGAAGATATGACATACGTGTTGGACAATTATCAACAGATTGTCTTGGTGAACCAGTAACATGTGCTAGTTTTACACGTGATGGACAATGTATTGTTGCAAGTTGTGCTGATGCTTTTGTTAGATTAATAGACAAAGATTCTGGTGAATTACTTGGTGAATTTACTGGACATACTGTTGATAATTTATGTCTTGAATCAAGTGTTGATTGTTATGATACAAAAATAATGTCAGGTTCTGCTGATGGTAAACTCTGGATGTGGGATTTAGTTAGTCAAAATGTTATTGCAAAACTTGTTGGTAGTAAATTATCAAAACATGCAACTGTATCAATAGCTGTACATCCACAAGAAAATTGTATTATTGCTGCAAATGGTGCTAGTATATTAATGTGGTCAGAAAATAAAAAAGATATTTAAAAATAAATAAAAATATTTAAACTTGATTCCCACACACACAATATTTATCTTTTATTTTTTTATATTTTTTTTTGCTAAATGAAATTGTACGTGCTGACACCTGGTAGATGTTAATGTTTATGTTTATGTTGTTGTCCTTGTCAAGCTGTCAATGGTTCAATGTCCAAGTGACCAAGTCAGACCAAGTTACAATTGTGGTAGGCAAGTTGTTGATAAATCTACTCCATTTATATTTTTATTGATTATTATTTATAATTCTACGCATAAATATAAATATATTTTTTTGTTTTAAACTATAGTCATCATTGTCATCGTCCAAAGTACATTATAAACAGGTTCTTTTTCTAAAATAATAAATATTATTAATTTAATTATCAACACTCAGGCGTTGGCTTGACTAAATCAATCCAGATATTTAAACGTTCAACTTCAGTTACATCAATTGGTAATTATAGAGAGAAAGTTATAACTGTTTTTACTGCAAACTTTTATAATAATTATAACAACATAAATTTCAGTTATAAAAATGGTACGAAAAGAATCAGTATATGTTGTTGGTGTTGGTATGACAAAATTTGAAAAACCAGGAACACGAGATGACTTTGATTATCCACAAATGGCTAAAGAAGCTGTAACAAAAGCTCTACAAGATGCTAGAGTATCATATGATGAAATAAATGCTGCATGTGTCGGTTACGTTTATGGTGATTCAACATCTGGTCAACGTGCACTCTATGAAGTTGGATTAAGTGGTTGTCCAGTTTATAATGTCAATAATAATTGTTCAACTGGTTCAACAGCACTTATACTAGCTAAACAAATAATTGAAACTGGCAAAGCTGATTGTGTACTTGCATTGGGTTTTGAAAAGATGGAAAAAGGCTCGTTAACATCAAAATTTAATGATCGTACAAATCCAATGGATAAACATGTTACATTGATGGCTGAATTATCTGGTATTAATCAAACTCCAATAACAGCACAATTATTTGGTAATGCTGCTATTGAACACATGAATAAATATGGAACAAAAGCTGAACATTTTGCTAAAATTGCATATAAAAATCATTTACATTCAGTCAATAATCCATACTCACAATTCCAAGATAAATATACATTGGAACAAATTAAAAATTCACCAGCTGTATTTGGTCCATTGACTAAATTACAATGTTGTCCAACATCTGATGGTAGTGCTGCTGTTATATTGGCAAATTATGATTTTGTACTTCGCCATAATTTACAAAATCAAGCTGTTGAAATATTAGCCATGGAAATGACAACAGATACAGCATCAACATTTGCTGAACAAAGTCATATTAAAATTGTTGGGTAAATAATTATATACGTGTCTTTCTTTTTTTTTTTAATTTTTATCTATCTTAATTAATTTAATTACGATAAAAAAAAATGATTGATTAATATGTAGATGATAATATTTCAAGGAAATGACTCATCATAATATGTATTTTTTATTTATTTTATCATTAACTGTTATCACTTGAAAATAATATAATTTTTATTTAATTATTTCAGCTATGATATGACAAAAAATGCAGCAAATAAGGTCTTTGCAAGTGTGCCATATTCACCATGTGATGTTGATGTTATTGAGTTGCATGATTGTTTTTCTGCAAATGAATTAATAACATATGAAGCATTGGGACTTTGTCCACCTGGTAAAGCTGGTGAATTAATTGATTCTGGCAATAATACATATGGTGGCAAATATGTTATAAATCCAAGTGGTGGATTAATATCAAAAGGACATCCATTGGGAGCAACTGGTCTAGCTCAATGTACTGAATTATGTTGGCAATTACGTGGTCAAGCTGGTAAACGTCAAGTACCTGGTGCTAAATTAGCATTACAACAAAATATTGGACTTGGTGGTGCTGTTGTTGTTGGTCTTTATAAACTTGGTTTTTCTGGTACAATTCAAAAAAATCTTGTCAAAGCTGCTGTATCACCAGATGGCTTTAAAGCAAATGCTGTATTTAAAGTATTTGAAAGTGCAATGATAGAAGATGAAGATGGCTTGATTGATAAATTTCGTGGTATCTATGGTTTTACAATTACAAATGGACCAGATGGAACTGAAGGCTACTGGATTATAAATGCTAAAACTGGAAAAGGATCTGTTGAATTTAATGGAAAAACTAAACCTGATGTTGTGTTTACCATAAGTGACACTGATATTGTTGATTTTATATCTGGTAAATTAAATCCACAACAAGCATTCTTTCAGGGTAAAATTAAAATCAAAGGAAACATGGGACTTGCTATGAAATTACCAGATTTACAAAAAAAAGCTGCTAAAAAAATTGAACTTTTAAAATCAAAGTTATAATTTTTATTTTAATAATTCTTGCTTAATATATTCCTGATTTATTTTGACATATGCAATCTATATAAATTCAAGGCTTATTTTTATTTTATGGTATTAATTATTATATAATTAGCGGGTAGATGGTAAGGATTTGTTGTAAATTTTATAAGAAATTTTTTATATGTAATGGAACATTACTAGTGTTGCAAAGAAAAAAAAATAATACAAAGTCTATTATTATGTTTAGGACTTGGTTAATAATCTGGGCTTGGGACAATTGATTATAGATAAATAAAAAAAAGAGGAAAACTTTATAAAACATATTGTTTGTTTATTTGAAATAATAAATTAATTTTGTAAAATAATTAAATTAACAAAATGCTATATTTATCTATTATTCACGAGCATTATCATCATCATCATCATCATCATCATCATCATCGATTAAACTATGCACTGAATAGCTCTCTTTGTTGATAGAACGCTTGCGCAAATAAAAAAATTACTTTAAATAAAAGATGTCCATGATTGTGTGTGATTGCAGTAGTCGTCAGGTACGTCAGGCCAAAAGCCGACAAAAAAAAAAGCTCAAGTAATAATCAAGACATCGATATTTCTGGCTCTCATTCAGAAGAGCTTAACTTTGCGTGTGTATCAACACGAAAATAAAATAACAAACACACGAAATATAATAAAAATAAAAAAATAATTACTCGGTGCATTGAACCCAGAAACAAAAGTTTTATACTAAAAACAAATAGAGAATAATTAAATTTGATGTTTGTTATGTAATAAATAAAATAATAAATTAAAAGAAAAAAATAAATAAATTAAAAGAAACTGAAATTGAAAGCAAAAAGAACGAAAGCTCAAATGTATAACGGTCGCCGTATCGAGGCGAAGGTGAAGAAGTCGTTGTATCGAGGATGTCACTACCGCGTGAGTGGAGTTTCAATAAAGAATCCAGGACCATCATTGACTGTCATCATTTATCAAATCTCAATAATAATCGTGAAAATAATAATTTTAATAATTATCAGCATATTACAACATCACAAAAAGAATTTGGAAAAAATACAATTACCTCAATTGTTGATGAAAATGATATGAATAATAAAAACCAATTGGGTTCATTATTTTCAATTCATTCAGCTCCAGTTTATGATTTAAATACAACATCAAATTCACCATGTAAACCAGTGTCTCTTATTGTTCAAACAACAGCAAATTCAACACCAATTGTACCACCAATTGTACCACCAATACCACCATCATCATCATCATCATCATCATCACCACGTTTACAATTACCACAACCAAGTCCAGAAACAAATGACGATGAAGACAATGATAATTTATTAACAATATCAAGTTTAACTGCTCGTCCACTTATTGCTAAATCACGTGAAATAAGATCATCACGTAAATGTAAAAATAAAAAAAATATTAAAAATAAATTAATTAATAATAAAAATGCAACTTATGTACCTTTGGATGGTGGCTATGGCTGGGTTGTTGTTGGTGGTGCATTTTTTGTTCAATTTTGGGTTGCTGGACTTGTTAAATCATATGGAGTTTTATATGTTGAAATTATGGAAACATTTAATGATTCATCAGCTGCTGTTGCATCATGGATACCAGCAATTCTTTCATGTTTGTGTCTTGCACTTGGTAAGTCTATATTATTATTTTTTTTAATTAAATATATCAAACTTTTACCTTGAAATTTATTGAACTAGTTAACTGGGTCAATATGTTGGTATATATTTCACTTATTATCATTTAATGGAATTTAAAAATATATTATTTTAATTTTAGCACCAGTAACAAGTATTTTATGTCAAAAATACAGTTGTCGTTCTGTTGTATTTATTGGTGGAATTTTTTGTGCACTTGGTTTGACAATAAGTTACTTTGCAACAAGTCTAATTCATCTATTTTTTAGCTTTGGTATACTAACAGGTAATTAAATTCAATGATAATTAAAATTAATTTAAGGTATTGGTGGTGGACTATCAACAACACCAGGTATTATTATTGTATCAACATATTTTGATAAACATCGTGCACTTGCAAATGGCATATGTGTTTCTGGTACAGCAGCTGGAAGCTTTGTATTTCCATTGTTAATTGAAATATTAGTTGCAAATTTTGGTTTTCATGGTACATTTTTAGTACTTGGCGGCTGTATGTTACATGTATGTGTATCAGCAACTTTATACAGACCACTTGAAGATAATCCAGAAGCAATGGTCATCAATGAAAATTCTTCAATAATTAAAAAAATAATTATAAATAATGATGATGACAATGATGATGATGTTGATGTTGATAATGAAAATAAATTACTGCCAATAAAACAAAAAAAACTTGAATTATTATTTGATAATAATGATAAAACTAAAAAAAATAATTTATTAAATGAATTATTTCATCAAAATGGTACAAAAAATATTGATTTAATTGATAGTGAAGAAGAAAAAGATATAATGGGCGAAGAATTACAAATGAAACCAATACAAAAAATTCGTAGTTCAAGCATATTACACAGCGTTGAAGATTTATCAACAGATTCAACGTGTGTTTATAAAGCAAGAACATCAATTAAGTCATTAAAATTATCATCATTAACAGTAACACATCCACATTTAATGAAAAAATCAACAATACAAGAATCACCAATTAAAATAAAAATTAAAAAATCAAGTATAATACAAATAATAACAAGATACATTGATTTAAATTTGTTAAAAGATCCACAATTTATTATGATGTGTTTGTCTGTGACATTAATGAGTACTGGAAGTCCATATATGCTTTATTATCTTCCTGCTTATGTTCATGCATCTGGTTATACTAAATCAGAAGCTGGTTATCTTGTTGCAATATCAGCTGTGCTAGATCTTTGTGGACGTCTTGGTCTTGGTTGGCTGTCTGATCTTCATTTGTTTGACAGACGAAAAGGATATATTGGAAGGTAATTTATTCATTTATTTATTTGTAATTAAATCATTTGAATAATTATTTATTTTTCAGTATTGTTGCTGCTGGTATTGCAGTATTGGCCATTCCAATGGCACAATCATTTTACATACTTGCTTGTTCAGTTGGTATTTATGGATTATGTCTTGGATGTTGGTTTCTACTTGTTCCAGTACTTCTTGCTGATCAATATGGTACTGATAAAATATCATCAAGCTATGGACTTGTTAGAATGTTTCAAAGTATCGGTGCCATCTCCATTCCACCACTTGCAGGTAATATTTTTATATATTTCATTTGTTTTTTCATCATAAAAATTCATTTAATTGCAACAATAATAATACAAATTTAATATTCATTCAACATGCAACAGCAATTTGTAAAATTTTTATAATATTTTGCTTTTAATTGAATAATTATTGTGATGATTTATTTTATTGATAAAAGATAAAACACAGCATGAAGCTATTCTTTGAAAATTAATTTGATTAGTCAATTACAATCAACTATTCAATTATCCTCATTTTAATCAATCAAATTGTTTATCTTTTTTTGATATTTAAGTTTTATTATTATTCAATAATCAATTGAAACTACCCACGTATAAATTGTACTTTGTGTCTTGCGTCAGTGTATCACTTCCGTAAATCAACCAGGCTTCCTTTATTGATTTATTCATACTTTTTTTTACCATTCGAAACTAACAAATAAAAACTATCTCGTGACGTTAAAAATTCAATGGAAAATTATATATATATTACACAAGGGTGAATTGAATTGAACTTTTTCTATTTTTTTTATTGTTAATTTGTTGGCTTTTCTTATGATTGTCTCACCCCAGGGATGTTTATTGTCTCCAATGAAATTTCATCGATTTTCAGGAACTCAGTCAATGTGTTACTTGTTGTTGTAGGTTTTATTTTATTTTCTATTGTTTAATGATAACACGTGGAGATGGGAAAATTGATTGAGAAATTAATTGATTTAAAAACAAAATAGAAATTTAGTTTTTTTGTTTCTTCTTTGTTATCATGAGCACAAGAATTTTTCACGTATTATTTTCTCATTTAAAATATTTGAAATATAAAAAAGTTTCAAGGTCAAGTTGAATAAGTGAAAATTACAGATAAATTTTTTTTTTTTCTCTTCTATTTTTCAAAGCAAAATGTATATATTTTTTTATCAATGTCAGAATAAATTTCTCGTTGGCTTTTATAATTATATAATGCAATTTTCAAGGTGTTTATTTTAAAAATATTGCGCAGTCTTTTTGTGTGATAAAAAACTTGGTTCAATAATCAATAAGATCTTCATCATAAACACTTACTGGTAAACAAGAAAAGAAAATAAATAAAAACATATTATTTCAAGGTTGTCTTGTTGCTTTTTCATTAGAGGATATTATTTTTTTAGCAAAATTTCGATTTATTTTACTACTGTTTCACCACTAATTTATTTCTTTTAATGTCAACAGGATTTTTGAGAGATGTAACTGGTAGTTACTCAGTGTGTTTTCTTTGCATGGGAACATGTATGATCCTTGGAGGATTGCCACTACTTTTGGTATCAACTTCTCCAAAAAAATCATCAAAAGTTATTAATGAAACAGCCAACAAAGATACATCAAAGTAATTAGTACTTTTATCATCTGTTAAGTATTTCATGAAAAATTTTAGATGAAAAATTTAATTATCATGAAGATGGTAGATGTTGTTGTGATGGTAGAACAAGTTGAAATAATATTTTTTATTTACTTTACATTATCATTTAGCTGTTGATTTTAAATTTAAAAAACAAATGTTCAAATTTAAAATAACATCATGATGTAATTGCAATGTAAATGTGTTTATAAAGTTTTATGAATTAATATTAACACAAGAGCTTTTTAATAATGACGATGAGAAAAACAAAACAAAACAAAAAAATACAAAAATTGCACAGTCTTGTGTGCTTCGAGTGATATATTCTTAATAAATTATCATTTCACTTGAAATTTTTTTATGACCAAGAAAAATAAAAACATTAATTAATAACAAAATGAAAAAACCAAATAATAAATTATAAAAATAATTGAGGATATTTTGAATGACACTGTGATCGCAAAAGGTATGTAATTTATTTTTTCTTTCCTCGTTTCTTTTTAATTATATGAAAACAAAAGTTGAATCATTGAAAATACAAGAGGATAAAATTTATTTACCCTCATATTATATTGTAATTAATAAGTTGAATAATAACAATAAACAAATAGAAAAAAAAATTATTAAATTAAATACTTTGACTATTTTTTTTAACGAAAAAACAAAAATTTCTAAAAAACAAATGAAGTGGAGATTAGCTAAATCAACAAAAGTAAGTGTCAAAAATATTTTAGTTTTTATAAACAAAATAAATTGTAATTATTTTACCTCATAGTGCTTGATAATTTATCTCAAGGAAATTTATATCAGCCAAGATGGAAACACGAGTGGATGTCACCAGCAAAATTGGCTAATAAAAACTTAATAAATATACATCAAGTTGTAGGAGGACCATTTACATCACCTCGTCTTTTAAAATCATCACAATTTATTGAAAATAATTCATTAGAAATGTTTAATACTAAAAATAGATTAAATGGTATACCAAATCCTTTGATAAATTACTTTCCACCACGTAAACTTTATGAAAGATCAGATAAAAATTCAATTAAATATGTTTTTGGATTGGACAATGTCAATGTAAAAAAATCCATATTAAAAATTGGAATACCTTTTGAGCAGGGAATACCGGATCCTTGGAGGCGACAATCGATTGAGACAGTAAAAATAAAGAATAAAAAAATGTTTAAAAACCAATCTTGTCAAACAATAAATTTAAAAGGTCATAAATATAATTTAGATGACAATAAAAATGAAGAGAAAATAGCTAAATTAAAAGACAGCAATCATGATGAGTTGGAAATTTTAAATGATAAAAGCCTGACATTAAAAAATCCATCAAAACAATTTAAAAATAATAATGTTAAATTAGTTTGTTGTCAATGTAATTGTTCATATTTAAAATTTGAAAAAGCAAATGAAAATTTATACAAAAAAAAGCTTCATGATGATGATGAATCAATTAAAAAAAAAGAGTATAAAAAAACAAGCTCTGATGAGACAACAGATATAACTGATGTCGAAAGTAAAATGAGTCAATTGAAAAGACTTGATTCTTCAAGTTCCAAGGCATCAAAGACATTTATAATACAAAAAAATTCTTCAAGAAGATTTAAGAAACATGTCAATGATGTGTATCCCAATTTATCTAATAAAATAATGACAAATAATCATGAAATTATAAACAAATCATTAAACCAAAAAATTTATGATGACTCAGATGTTTTGACATCCGACAATGACGAGTCATCAAGTATTCAAAGTGAGTCGTCAAAAAATTTAAACACAAATCCTTCATCATTTGAAGAGTTTTCGAATAATAATTATGAAAAGCCACATGGTCCTAATGATATTATTGGATCATCGATCAATAAAACATCAATAAATTATTGCAGCAGTGATAATTGTCTTAAGAAAAATATAATTTTACAAAAACCAAGACCTAAAATAATTAGAGAAAAAATAAGAACAATTAAGTAACAATTTTTTTTTTTAATAAAGACAAATGTGTAGTGGTTTTTTTTTTATTTATTTTATTAAATCGGTAATTGTTAAACAGTTGAATGGAAAAAAGATGAAAAAAAAGGCAGAACCAGTCTGCTTGTTATTGTTGTGTTGAATTATTTATGAAAAATTCGAGTTACATTAGAAAAAATTAGCTTGAAATGTTCGTAACAAATATTTTGAAGTGATGAAAATAATTTATCTGACAATGACAATATTATTATCAGAAAATGGCAAATCATTTTTAGATGGATAAACATGTTTCAAGTTTCCTTCTAAATCCACAACTTTAACTTGTTCAACTTGAAGATAACCAACTGACGAGCTTCCATCAGCTGCTACAGAACATCCAATCCCTTGGACAACAAGTTCTTTCAAAAATTCATCCAATACATTTCTAGAAAAGTAAAATAACAACTTTAGTTAATAATAATCTGCTGAATCACCAAATTAAATAAATAAATTACCTGCAAACTTGATGTGAAGTTGCACTAGTTACTTCGACAAATATATTTTTAGTTTCAGTTGAAATTTTAGTAATATCAGCATTTGTTATTGGTGGCAATGATATAACTTGATTGGAACCATCAATGACACATGGAAACTCTGGTTTGCCTTCAATCAAATATAAATAGCGATGAATACCAGAATAAACGTTACGTTTTTTTTCTCTTCTTAAATTATCAGCCTCAGTTTGAAGTTTTAAAAATAATGCAGCAGCCGAATAAGATTTGCTACGTCCAAGTGGTTGTATCATTATTTGTCTTGGTGGCATTGCAGTGTATGTCAAATCACCAGGTACAAAACGATCAAGATCATGAGTTGCTAATGTTGCTGCATTGCGTTTCTCACAAATACCCTCATGTAGTTTATTTTGTAATTGTATCATTTTCTTGAATGTATCATTGTCAAATGATAAATTTCTAATGACACAAGCAACAATATGTGGCCTGACATTTTTAACAATTTCATTTAATTTAATGGCTGGTGTTTCATCAGCTACACGTAGTATTTGTACTTTGTGAGTTAATTTTTCAATTTCTTGTGACACTGTATCACTCTCTGATGTCTTTTGATTTTTTTTGCCTTTTTTATTTTTACCAGATGAATTATTGTCATTTTTTTTACAATTTTGTCTGACATAGTCGAGTACTTGTTTTGTTCTGCATTGATCAACAAGTTTATAGAGTCTTCTGTCATTTAATTTGTTGCCTTTTAAATTAACTTCTTTTAGCTTTAAACAATCAGCCAATTCTCCAGGTACAGCTGTAAACAAAAAAAAAATAAAATATAAATATAAATTACATTTAGAATGCAATAAACTTGACCTATTTTTATTTCTTTTTAATACTTACTGGAAATATTGTTGTCAGCTACATCTAATAATTTGAGAGATGACAAAAGACTTATTGTTGATGGAATTTCTTTGATTGAATTAGCATTAACTTTAATTTCAGCCAAAAGAACAAGCTCAGTATAACAAACATCTGGAAATACTTCAAGTTTGTTGTTTGATAAATCCAATGATGCAAGTTTTGTATTTTTCATTTGACATGGCAAATGTGTTATGTTATTTGAGCTAAAATTAATTGTTGTTAATTGTGAAAGAGATGATAATTCTTCTGGTAATGTTACCAATTGATTTCTTGAACAATCAATGACTTTTAATTTTGATAAACTTTTGATACATCCAGGAATTGTTGTTAATTTATTTGAATGAAGTACCAGAGTTGTTAAATTCTCTAGTTGTTTTATTTCATCTGGTATATTATCAAGACAAGTTTGACTGATGTTTAAATAATTTATATTTTCAAGATGAAATATATTTTTATCAAGACCACATTCTAATATTTTTTTTGATATTGAAGCACCTGATAATACAAGCTCATGTCGATTTTCTTTTTGTGCTAAGGACACTTCAGTCCATGCTGTTTCATGATCCATTTTTATAAATAAATAATTACGTGTGATAACGTTTATTTAACTTTTTATTTAACTTAATTTATAACTTACTTACAGGTTGGATAAAAAATTTATGTGGAACTTTATTGTATTATAAAGCTGAATATGACGACAATTTTTCATGAAAACCGACCTCTATATTATGTGAATTTTGTTGTGTATTTTTTTTGTTATTAGCTAACAATATAAACAATAAATTATCCAAACAAAAAGTTAAGTTATTACATAACAACTCAAATGAAGCTTAAAAGAAAATTACTAATTTAATATTTCTAATTTAGAAATAAAAATTCTCTTTATATTTGTCTATTTTTGTCAATGTCAGTCAACGTCAACAAACAACAGACATTTTGAAAATTAAAAAAACAAAAATAAAAAACACACGTACCACAGGTACTTATATATTTATTTATTTTTTTTTTATTATAAAACTTGATTAATTTTAATGTATAAAATATAAATTAATAAAGAGTATTAATGATTTTAGATTTAAATAAAAAATAAATGTACAAATAATAATGCCAGCTGCAAAAAGAAATTCTGGTAAAAATGGATCTGGAAGAGCACAACAAAATAATACATCACAACACAGTAATCATTCAGCTAGTTTAAATGATGAAAAAAAAAATATTGATACAATTAATGGAAAATTATTAGCTCCAAAACATGTACCAGTACCACAAATTCCAGTTGATGGTCAGCTTAAATTTGAAACAATATCATTAATTGCATCAATAATTGCTGCATCAACACAATTTTTAAATCTTTATAGAACAATTTGGTGGCTTCCAAATTCTTACAATAATTATGCTATGAATTTTTATTTAATTGATAGATATCTTGTTATATATATTGTAACAATAATAACATGGAGATTTATTTATACATTATTTTGTAAATTTATTGAAATAATAAGTCATCCAAAATGGCTATCAAATATTCAAAAAGTTGTCAGGTAAATATATTTAATTATTTCAATAAAATATACTTGATTTAATGATATACATTATGAGTTTGATTATTTACAGGGTCATCTTGCTTTTTATAGCCATTTTAATAATATCATTTTGTATTTTTCACATGGTGGAAGACCATGGCTTCATGAAAATAATTTATTTATTATATCCATGTATATCTGTTTACATGATATTATATGGTTTCAAATTTGGACCATTTTTTGATCCATCAATAGTACCAGTATACATAAAAGAAGATAAAAAAACAAAATACATACTTGATAGACCATTTCACAATTGTCTACAAAATCCAATTGCAATTAGAAATGAAGTTACTAATTTAACCAATGACTTCAATATGAGATTAAAAAATTTACTATTTTCATCAGCTAGATGTGCTTACATTTGCTGTATAACACCATTAATATTTGCACCAAAACAATTATATTTTGATGTACCGTGGGTCGTACAGCATGTATTGTTATTTTGGCTCGGTAGACTTTGTGCATATTTTACACAAATCTATCCAGTAAAGTAAGTCTATCATCAAATCAATCATAAAAATAAACATCTTTAATAATTTCAATTGATTTAATATAGATACTGTGATGTTTTACATCGTGCATCATTACACCTTGGTAAATGGATAAAAGTTGACAACACCAAATTCACTAAAAGCCTTGACGAACAGGTACCAAGCTGGAATGAAACATCAGTATGGCCACATGGTTCACTAGTCTCATATAATAGTCATTTGTATTGTTCAGAGGGTCTTTGTACTACTGCTGTGCCTAATAATTCTAGTCAAAAAAGATTTCATGTAAGTTTTTTTATTCATCATTTAAATGTTGGCTCGTACAATTCATTTATATTATGTTTTTTTTCTTTAATCATTTTCAAGGCATTATTCAGCAATCCAGCAATTATTATGCTCACATTTTTAAGCATACAATTTATACTTATGATTTATGAATTTTTAACATTGTTTAGAAAAATATCATTGTATCAAATAATATCAATTACAATGTTGTTTCTCATTAATTTAAATTCACTCTATAAATTACTACGTGATTATATCATTTGCTACAAGATTTATGGAGCTGAAAAAATTGTACAAGAACGAGCTCAAGCAGCCACAAATATATCTCAATAATTTATACTTTTATTTACAACAATAACTGAGTCAATTTTTATTTTTATTGTTTTTTTTTTTAATAGAAAAATAAAATTTCTTACATTATTTGGAGCAATTTTTACTTAAACTTTATATTAATTAATTAATTAATTGTAAATATATTTTTTAATATAAAAATTTAAATGAACTATTTACAGTAAATTTTTACATACAAATCAGCGTACAACATTTAGGGGAATAGTCATGTTTTTTGGTAAACGTGACGATATTAAATCAGCATTTTTTTGTGCAAGTTCATGCCAAATGTATTTTCCTTTAATTGGTACATCTTCAAGTGGTGGTCTGAATGAAACAAGCAGAGTAAAACAAACTCCATCACCACCATCACCATCGCTAAATTCAACAGACAATAAACCATGTGGTCTGTGCTGTGCAACATCTTCACCAAATATTTCCTAAATAAAAAAAATGTAAAATATTTTAACGTTTAATTTAAATCTATTTAAAAATCATTTCATACCACCATAAATTTGTGGAGAGTAGAATGTAAATTTCTACTAGGATTTATTTCACAAATTGGCAGATGAAGTGTTGTTTTCTCTGACACCAAAACATGCATACGATTTCTAAATAAAAAATAATAATAATTATAATAAAAACAGAGATAACTTATTAAGATGAATAGAATAATCTTACGTTGATTTTTTTTTGATACAAGTAACAAGTCTTAGATAAAGTTTACTTCTACTTTTGACTGACGGCAATAACGACGAATGCCATGAATCGTTTTGATTTTTTTTATAATCTTTACAACGTTGTATAAGTGGAAGAATATCAGCAGATCTAAGTTCAAGTTGTTCAATATTTTTAATCCAACTTGCTTGTAATGATTCATCATCAGCTTGTTCAATTGTTTTTAATTTACCACCAATAACATTACCAGTCATGACAAATCTAAACCATGATCCACTTGCACATTCAACCATTATCAAAGTTTTTGCTTCCATAAATAAACCAGTTTCTTCAAGTACTTCTCTT
This sequence comes from Aphidius colemani, assembly GCA_030523065.1. Taxonomy (NCBI): domain Eukaryota; kingdom Metazoa; phylum Arthropoda; class Insecta; order Hymenoptera; family Braconidae; genus Aphidius; species Aphidius colemani. The sequence continues at coordinate 35,930 of JAPYYR010000155.1, read as the reverse complement.
TTAACAGCATCAATTAAATTTTCATTTGGTTCAACACGTCCAGCAGGTAAATACCATTTACCATTACATGATGATTTTGATTCTTGTATCATGAGAATTTCATTATCATCATTAATCAATACTGCTGCAACAATATATGTCACTGTTTTTTGACATATTGGAACGTAACTTGAACTTGCTGATGGTTGAATGCCTCTTGATTCTATTAAAAATATTATCAAAAAATTAAAACAATTATATAATTAATTTAAATAACTATTAATATCTATTTCATACCTATTGCTTCATTTTGTTCTGATAGTGTAAAATCACAAAGATCATCACTATCATCAAGAAATTTACCATCTAAAATTTGTCCAATACTTTCTTCAATAACATCTGACATTTCTAATATCTTTATTTGTTATTAATTGTTATCTTTTTTGTTTTAATGAAGAGTCACAGTATAATATATTTAATAGTTTTTATGTATAAAAAAACATTTAAATTATAACTGTTTCAACTGGATTGGATGTTTGCTTGACAACGTCATAGAAACAACTCCTTTTACCATTGCTCATTGCACACTAGCTTGCACACACAACAAATTATTCATAACGCGTTCATCGGCCTTTTTTATTTTTATTTCAACCTCTTCCAGGCAATCTCCAGACCAACTTTATCACATTCTAGGTCATATGTTTATCGTACATAGCTGAGTACTTGTTCAATCGACTATTGGCTCATTTTATTTATTTATTTTTATGCCATAAATATCTGGATAAATAGACATTCACATTTGTTTTTTATTTTATTTTTTATTCTAAATATGTTATTTTTAGGAAAAATATATGTACCTACTTGGATATTTTTTATGATATTGTTTATAATAATTTATTGTTATTATATTTGAGGGAAAAATCAGTGATGATGATGAAGAAATCTTTGATTTACTCTGATTGTCAGGTGGACCATAGCAAGCATAGCATACATGCGTAGTAAAAGGAAAATAAATAAATAAAAAATATCACACTTGAGATTAATTTTTTACCTCTGCAATTATGATAATTGAATTTCAAATTAAATAGCCGGTATTGTTGTTATTTCATTTATTGTTATCAAGTTATTATTGTTAGATGAATTTTAATAAATATTTGAGAATTAAAACGTAAAAAGCTTTTAAATTTTAATTGTTTATTGCAACTAATGATGCAATTTATTGTTGATGATTGAGTAGTTCATTTGTTTAATAAACTTTTATAACAATATTAGTTGTTTATATTTGAAAATTTTTATTATTTTCAGATATATCTGTAGTTTTTGAAGTTTAAAAAATTTGTTTATCAACAAAAAAAAATAAACATCTATTCACCAAGTGAGGTTAAAGCTGAATAAAGGTAAACAACAAAATAATTTATTTAATTAAATTAAGTAAATGTATTTTATTTAATTAATTTTAATATAAATTAATAGATGCTGAGTGTTGCAAGATTATGTTCAAGAAGTTTGACGAGGCAATTGATCACCAATGTTTCATTAACAACACCAAGAAATTTTTGTATTGTTGTTAAAAAACCAGTCAGCCTAACTGGAATTTTAAAATGTCAAATGAACAATATTGGACAAATATCAAAATGCCTAAGAAAATCTGGAACAATTGCATTGAATCATTCATCAGCTGTTAATAAAAAAACAAATAAAATTGTTGGATCATGGCTTCTTGTTTGCAGTGGAATGGTTTTTGTTGCAGTTGCATTGGGTATTGGAATATATTGTTTTATCTATGATCAAACATTAAAAATAATTAAAGAAATAGTCAATAAAACATATGGAAAATAATTGTTAAAATTAAATAAATATATAAATAATTAAAGTCAATTAATTTGTTAATTATTTTATCATTGAAATTAATTGTTCAGGTGGTGTTACCAGATTAACAGAGTCAGGATTATCAATGGTAACATGGAGACTTCTTGGTGAAAAAATGCCAGTATCAGATGGTCAATGGGTTGAAGAATTTGAAAAATACAAAAAATATCCAGAATATAAAATGTAAGTTAATATTATAAATATATCAACGACAATAGCATCAAATTAATTGACATATATTTTTTTTAATTTCTATTAGAATGAACAAAGAAATGACATTGGAAGAATTTAAAAGAATATGGTGGATGGAATATGCACATAGAATGTGGGGAAGATTAATTGGCATTGTTTATAGTGTACCAGCATTATATTTTTGGTACAATGGTATGCTAAAAAAAGGAATGACAATGCGAGTATTAATACTGGGTGGTCTTATTGGTGCCCAAGGTCTTATGGGTTGGTATATGGTTAAATCTGGTCTTGAAGATCGTTTTCAAGGACCAAATGACGTACCAAGAGTATCACAGTATCGTCTTGCTGCACATCTTGGTTTAGCATTAACATTATACACTGGTTTTTTATATAATGCACTTGGTTATTTAATACCATCAAAACAATTACCATTAGATTGGTTTAACAAAGAAAATTTTAATCATGAATTGTTAAATGGTCTTGTTAAATTTAAACGTATGATTTATGGTGTAAAAGGTCTTGTTTTATTAACAGCATTATCTGGTGCATTTGTTGCTGGTCTTGATGCTGGCTTAATTTATAATAGTTTTCCATTGATGGCTGATAAATTTATTCCCGACGATATACTTGCATTTTCACCAGTCCTTAAAAATTTTACTGAAAATCCAACGACCGTACAATTTGATCACAGGATACTGGTAATTATCAATGTCATTGATGTAATGTAATTAGTTTATTGAATGAGGTATTTATTGTTGTTATTATTTTTAGGGAATTTCAACTTTGACCTTGATAACTTTGATGGCATGGAGATCACGAGGACTTGCATTACCAGGACGTGGATCAAAGGCCATGGCAACATTACTTTGTGCTGGTTATTTTCAAGTTGTTCTTGGTATCACAACACTCATCAATTATGTACCAGTTCATTTAGCAGCTACTCATCAATGTGGAAGTATGCTTGTACTTGGTGCTGCTACTTGGCTTTGCCATGAACTCAAATACATTCGTAGAATACCAAAATAATTTAAGAAAAACAACAGCAACAATTTATTGTACAGTTCAATCATAGACATTAATAAATTAATTTCCTTTTTGACTGTTTTTATTTTTTAAATTCATTTATTTTAATATTGATAATGTTAACATTATTTTTTTTGAATAAAAAATAATAATTAAATGTAAAAATTATAATGACATTTTTAATTAAAACAGTGGTAACGAAAAAATTATAAAAGCGTGATATATTTTTATGTTAAAAACTTTAAAGGTTCAGACTTGATTGGATCAGACTATTTTAAAAATAGAAATAGGTTTTTTTTTATTGATAAAATGTTTGTTTATTTGTTTAAGTAATTTCTTTTTGCATTAAAATTTTTATTATCATATTATTGATATATAATATATATTTGTTTAAAATTTACATTATTATTTTTTATTTTTTATTACAGAGTCAATTATTATTTGTTTTTTTACATTTATTTTATTATCAATTTCATTTTTTTTTTTTAGCTAATTTTATTGGCAGTCATTTCCAATCAGTCACCCAAGTGTACAATTTTTTATTATTTTTTTTTTTACATATTACACTCTTTACAAACGTGTAAAAAACATTGGTCAGTGAATATATATTTTTAAAAAATTATCTTCTTTCTCAAATACACAATCTCGTTATTTATTATTTAATTTTTTTCCACGTTTATAAATTGCACTTACTGTCTTTACTAATTATTGTAAATTTATTTTTTCTCTATTTTATCATTTTTAAAATTTTTCTTTCATATATACAGGACACAATTATATTTATTTCATTCAGAAAATAAATCACAAAATCGTGACAAAATTAAATAAACATTTTCCATTAAACTTTATGCATGAATGTTAAAGAAAATAGATAATAAAACAGAGATAATTATAATAATATATTATTATAATTAAAAAAAAAAAAAGCGTAAAAATTACAAATAAATGCAACACGCTGATATCTTCCCCATATAGATATATAATTATTTGATAAATGTCGTTTTAATAATTAAATTTATGTCAAGCAAAATAACAACACAATGACAATGAAAATAAAAAATGAATAATAAATCATCACGTATCATCAAATAAATTGATTATAAAAATAAAAAGTTGACGTAAGCATTTTAAATAATATATAAAAATTAAATAAAAATAATAATTATTATTAATATGAAAAAGACTTGTTGCGATTAATGCGAGTTTATAAATTATTTACACACGAGAATGTTTCGATTTTTATTTTTTTTTCTTTTTCATTTAGTCATACACACATTCACGCTTATTTTATCGTGTTACCTCGACTTGTCAGTTGTCATTCGACTGAATTTTTTTCATAAATAATTCGTCATGTATATTTACACGATTGACAATTGACGTTGTAATAAAATAAAATACGCGTGACTAGTTGGAGACGCTTAGCATCGATTTGTTTTTTTATTTATTTGTTATTTTTCTTCTTTTATTTATTCATCTAACGAGGACACATTATGTGTGTAAATTTTTATTAATATTTTATAAATTAAATTATATACAAAAACTTAACACTCAAACAAATTATTAATTGCAAATGAGAAGAAATTAAATTAATTAAGACGCATTTAAGTAGAAGCCAATTAATAATCTTTTTTTTCTTATTTAATTAATAATTATTTGAGTGTTTTTAACTATTTTTTTAGCTTTTGCATTGAGGGTCATTATTATTTTCTTTAGTTGAAAAACTTTTAGGTCGATTTTTGTGTTTTTATAAAATTAATTATGTTAAAATAATAAAAGTACTTTTCTTTGCTTACCTCGTTAGTGTATTATTTTTTTTTTTTATTGTAAAATATATTTCAGTCATTCTTATTATTGACAAGAGTCCCCAATTGGTGTTTGACATATTGACGTTGTTGATAATCAAACGATAAAATATTTAAAAATGATAATATAAACAAATCAAAACGAAAAAAATAAAAAAAAAAAAAAAAAAGAAATTAAAATATTCCTTCAGCTATTTTTAATTGGACTGTCATCAAATTTTTCTAGATTAACTATAACTTGAATAACATAGCCAGGATGAATTTTAGCCTCTTCAATATGCATTTTATCACCAAGTAATTTACCACCAAAGAACCATCTTTGTTTTGATGGTTCAAGGCCTTCTTGACTCTGTTTAATAACATTAAAAAATACCAAATTAATTAGTTAATTAATTAACAAGTTTATTGTTATTAAAAAATATATAAATTTTAAGACAAACCTGTAACTTTTTTTTAGCAATTCCAATTGTGTCTTTACTATATACTGGCAATTTAACATCTCCAGTAGATGTTGACAGTCTTAATTTAAGTGTCAATTCAGTACCAGCATCAACTGGTTCTACAAGTTAAATTAATAATTAAGCTAAAAAAATTATCCACAATGATAATGATGATGATGATGATGATGATGTTGATATATACCTGAACAATCAGCTGGTGAATCTCTACCATTGTCTTCTTTAACAATATTAATTGGATAAGACAGACAATAAATTGGTACTTGATATCTCGTACCAAGTTCATCATAACATTCAGTCAAAAAACCATTTGGTACTGATACATTTGCACCATCAAGTATTGCTTGTGCTAATTGATAATCTTGTGCTTCAGCTGCTGTCACACCAGCACGTAGTGCATCCCATATTTCTTTTCTACCTTCAAATGCTGGTGCTGTATCCCAAAATTCATCTCGTTTACTTCGTAATTGTCCTTCTGTCAATGGTACATCTGATTTCCATCTGAATATTTCATGACAAAGTGGATGATTTTTTCTTGAATTTCCTGTTGATAATACAACAAGATAAATAAAATATAATATGACCTTATAATTATTATTATCTTATCAATAATTTAATCATTAATAAAATTAAATTTATTTTCAAAAATAAAAACAAATAATCAATCAATTTATTTATTCTTTTTCTTACAATATGTTATTGAAAATATTATTTAATATTATTATATCACTTAATTAAGTGTTATTTTTTTAAATAAGTCAAAGTTTTTAAATTAATAAAAAAATAATTAACAAACAAAACAAAGAAAAAAAAATAAATATAATTTCAACCTTTGACATTGATAGATGAATAAATAATGACAATTAAATTAGTAATGTAATATGCAGCTTGTGAATAAAATTATTTTAATAAAGTTAATATGAAAATGCCTTGAATAATATTTATGTGTTAATAGAGAAATAATATGTCAAGTGAAATGACTGATCAAGCCATCAAGGTTAACAACAAAGCATCCTAGGCGTGTTTATCATTGACACAAACATCATTCTATTTAAGTTTATACATATTATTACTATTATTATTATTATAGGTATATTCAATTGAGTAATTAATGGTTACCTGATTGTGGTCTTGTTGATGTTGCTGATGTATCATCAACAGAGGCTGTTCTTGCCCTCGTACTACCTATACAGCCTCCCATCCTAGCATCCTAGGTTGTCGTAATAACCAAACATTTCACAAGTGTTCACAAGAATTCAACAACACCTCGCATGCCATTTTCCTCCATTTTTTATTTTTCTCGTTAATTTTTTATTTCTCTTCTTTCTCTCTCTTTTTTTTTTTTTTTTTTTTTTGTTGACATAAAAGCTTTCTACACTATCAATAATTTGTGGTATTTAGGGTTATGATTTGTGAATATCCTATTGTCATATTGAATTCCAATTGCAATATATATAAACACGTGTTAAAAAATTAAATTCACAAGATATATTAATTGTTAATTGTTAATAAAAGTCTAAATTAATTAGACAAAATGTCAAATTTATTATTTGATGATGATAATGATGATAATGAAGTTGAAAAAGAGTTTAAAATAAATGAAAAATATGCTTCAAGTTACAAAGATTGGAGAACAAAAGAAGAAATTCATAAATGTAAGTTTTAGAATTAATTAATTTATTTATTTATAATTATTAATTGTTGATAAATTTTTATTACAGTAAAAGCCAAGTATGGTGATGATATGAAAAATTTATCAGAATCTGATTCTGAATCTGACAACTCTTCTACTTTTGGTGAAGATGTGAGTATTTATTTATTCCATTTTTTTTTTAAATTAAATTAATAATTAAGTCTTATTTAATTTATTATAATTTTGTTTACTAAAGGATCCTAATAACATAGAATTTGATGAGAAATTTCTTCATACATTGGCATGTTTAAAGAATAAAGATCCATTAATTCATGATAAAAATTATAAATTTTTTCCTGAACTTCCTGAAAAACAACAAGCTAAAAATAAAGATAAAAAATCAATGTCAGTTGTTGATTGGGAAAGACAAAATATCATTGGTGGAAAGCTTAATGACAGTGAAGATGAACAAGAAAAACATGAAAAAAAAGTTACTGATCGACCAACTTATGTCGAACAACAAAATGAATTGTTAAAAAATCTTAAAAATGCAGTAGCACTAGATGACGATGATGATGATGAAGATAATGATGATTTTTTAATACAAAAAAAAACTGAAAAGAAAACAAATTATGATTTATTAAAAAAAGATGAAAAACTAAAACCACTTTATAATTATTGGACAGATCCAAATTTACCAGCTCATGAAAAATTTTTACGTGATTATATTCAGGAAAAAAAATTTCTAAACAACAATAATGATTCTGATGATGATGATGATGATGATTACAAGGATCGAATTCATGATAGTGATGACAATTTATCAGCAGATGAAAAAAATGTTGAAAAACAAGAACAATTTGAGCATAAATATAATTTTAGATATGAAGAACCAGATAAAGAATTTATTAAAAGATTTCCAAGAACATTGGAAGGTACAATGAGAAAAAAAGATTCAAGAAGATCAGAAAAAAGAGCTGAATTAAAATTACGTAGAGAAGAAGATAAGAAACGTAAAAAAGAAGAATTACTTAAATTAAAAGCCCTGAAAAGAAAAGAAATTGAAGATAAAATTGAAAAATTAAAAGAAATAACAGGTTAAATATATTTCAGTAATTTTTTTATTCAATAATTAAACAATTTATAAGACATTTTAATTAATTTTTTAGGCAATGATGACATGCAATTTGATCCAGATTATATAGAAGAAGATTTTGATCCTGAACAACATGAAAAAATGATGGAACAAATGTTTGATGATAAATATTATGAGGAAGGTGTTAATGAAGCAAGTAAACCAGAATTTCCAGGTCTAGATGAAGAGCTTGAACTTGAAACAAATTGGGATGAATATAATCCACAAGCTGATGAGAAATATTATTATGATGATAATGAGGCTGATACTACTGTACACTGTGAAGATGAAAATTTTAATGTAAATAATTTATTGATATTTTATTATAAACAATTGATGATATTTTTATGAAAATTAATATCGTATTTTTCATACAGATGGATGCTGATTATTATACAAACAAAATGTTCCAAAAAGAACTAGTTGAAACATCAAAAAAAAAACGTAAACGTTCAAAATTTGCTGAAATGATTTCCCAAGAAAAACCACAATTTGATCCAAAAGTTCATAAATCACTTAAAGGTTTCATTGAAATGTATTATAATTTGGATTATGAGGATATGATTGGTGATACACCTTGCAGATTTAAATACAGAAAAGTTGAACCAAATGATTATGGATTAACTGTTGAAGAAGTAATTAATTTTAATTATTAAAAAATGTAATAAATGTTTTTAATATATATTTATAATTGTTTTTTAATTTTATAGATTTTGAGGGCTGATGACAAAGAATTAAACAAATGGTGTTCATTAAAAAAAACCTTAAAATATAAAACACCTGATCAAGAAAGATATGAAGTTAAAAAATACAAACAAAAAGCACAAAATGAAGAGTTTAAAAAAAAAATAATTCCAAGTTTATACAAGCCAATTGAGGAATCAGAAAATGAAGAGGATAATAATGTTGATGATACTGAAACTAAGAAAAAACGTAAACGCAATAAGAAGAAAAAAAATAAGGATGTCAATGTCAATGACGATGATGATGATGATGATTCTAAAAATGTCCAGAAGCTAGTTGACAGTGAAAAGAAAAATATCACAGATGACGTTGATATTAATAAAAAAGAAAAAAAATCAAAGAAGAAAAAATTAAAAACTGATGAAAAGGTGGAAGAAAACATTGATGAAGTAGAAAAATCAAGTGAAACAAATATTAAAACTAAAAAACATAAAAATAAATCAGTTGATGATGAAAAAGTTGAAGAAAAAACTGTAGAAACAGAAGAAACAAAAATCAAAACTAAAAAACATAAAAATAAATCAGTTGATGATGAAAAAGTGGAAGAAAAAATTGTAGAAACAGAAGAAACAAAAATCAAAACTAAAAAACATAAAAATAAGTCAGTTGATGATGAAAAAGTTGAAGAAAACATTGATGAAACAATAAAACCAGATGAAAAAAAGAAAAATAAAAAGCAAAAAAATAAATCAGTTGTTGCTGATGTTGAGGAAGAAAAAACAAATAAAATAGAAAAAACAACTGAAGTAAATATTAAAACTGAAAAACCTAGTAATGAATCGACTGATAAAACGAACAATGGTAGTGAAAAGAAATTAACTCAAGCTGAAAGGAAAGAAAAGTATAAGAAACTTAAAAAATTGAAGCAACTCGAGGCAAAAACAGCAGCAGCAGCAGCAGCAGTTGATAATATGAATCAAAACAAATTAACTCAAGCTGAAAGAAGAGAAAAATATTTGAAAATTCAAAAATTGAAACAACTCAAGGAAAAAACAGCAGCAATGAATAAACTGGTTCCTGACATGACTGATCAAAGATTAAAAGCATATGGTCTTAATCCAAAAAAATTCAAGAACAAACTTAAATACGGCTGTTGATTTTTAACATTTTATTGTTTTACTGATTAATTAATTGATTAAACAATTATTTTCATTAATTTTTCTATTAAATTTATACAATTTTATGACCCAAAAAAAAACAAAAATAGCAATCGAAATAAAAAAAATATCAATCGAAATAAGAAAAAAAATGATAAAGCTTTATTTAAGGATTGAAAATTGATGCATTATTGTAAATTTTTCTCCATGTTAATGTTAAAATTGACAAGTGGATCATTGAATAAAGTATAATTTACGATAAAAGTGGTTAAATAAATCAATTTTTATTGCTTATATCTCTGTAAAAATTAACACACTATCAAAACAATCAAATTAAAAATGGAAAATCATCAAATTTGCAGCCAATAATCTCAGCATCTTTAAACACTTTTTGTTCAAAATTATTTAGACTAATTTTTATGAAATATAATTCATCATTCTATGAGATTTACCATTAATTATTAGCAAGTATAATAAAAAATACAATTCAAAAATTGTCTCTGCCAAGTTGACACTGAATAAATCATTAAATAAAACCCTAAATCAATGTAAGTAGTCTTAAGGTTTATTTGTAGATATACTGGCATCAGGTGAAAAACATAAAACACTACTTAAACAAATGAGATCACATTTTTTTTTTTGTATTTTATATTTCAAACTCAAATAGATAGACAGATCTATTCATCCATCTTATCCATCTGGGTCTATTATTTTCCTCTTCACTTGTATAATAAGTCCCACTCTGGATCTTATGGATAATTAAACTAATTAAAAATATTTGATTAAAAAAAAAAAATAAACAATAATAATTAGAAAATTAAAAAAATAATAATAGACGACATTATGTATGTCTCTGGCAATCATCAAATTTTATTTCCCAGCTAGTTTAAAATCATCACTTGAATAGCTTCAATGTGTGTGCGAGTTATTCAAAGCCAACATACAAACAAAATGTTAAATGAACCTTGAATATGGCACTCCTGGTCTTCTTCTTTATATATAGATAAAATAATAATAATATTTGTAATTGAGGGTTAAACTATCACAACATTGAAAGCACAATTCTACCTGGACATGACAACATGCCAAAGACTTGCAAATTCAATTTAAAAGCTCAATAATATGTTTTTTTATTTATTTTTTTAAAAAATAATTGTTTTGGCGTTGAATTTGGTGATCCAAGTGAGCTTGCAAGCCCAATTATCTAATATTTTTTGAAACACTCGAGTCTTAATTTGTTACCTTGAAAAAAAAATGTAATTTAAAAGACAAAACTGGATAATTCTGACTGCTAATAATGATCATGTAATTTTAAAATAAATGTTAGGTAATTTTTTTTTTTTTTTTTGAATATAACTTTGTTACATAAATCATCCAAAAAAGACTTTAAATTATCACAGAAAAATATTACGTAATTTTATTTATTTTTCATCTTAATAATCAGTTGAGCCAATGTTTGTTTATTCCTCATTTTGATGGATCAATGTGAATTAAATTTTCAACCTTGGTTTTAAATTGTCACCGAAAATATTAATCATCTTGACAAAGAAATTTAGAGATAAATAGGCAACAGACAAAAATATTCAAGTACTTTTATACAAGTTTTATCAAAATTTATTGTATTGCAAAATTTATGATGTCTAATCTTATCATGAATATCGACAACTGGCACACAAAAAAATATATCTTTAGAAATATATTACGATAAATAATATACAAAAAAGAAAAATAACAAGTTGAGCTTGGTACAAATTTATAACATTGCCAGGGTTGAGGCTAATATTTGGCAAGCTTAATTGAGCTTTTTTTAAAAAAACATAATATATTGTTGGCTTATAAACAAAATGAGGAAATACATTTTGAAAAATAAATTATTTTCATAAATTAAATGACTTTGATGATTGTCAAATTATTTGTCAATGTAATTGTTATTATTTTTTTGTTGGTAAGAAATAACAATGAGACAATTTGGGCCAATGAAAAATTGTGTAGAAATATTTTATTGATTTCGAAAATGACCTTTGACTGCATAACAATGTCCTTTCGATAAAACGAAATCGATAGATTCGAAATGCAAGGGAAATACACGATGCTCTCCTTCTTCAACTTGATTTTTTTTTATGGTTTTTTTTTCTCTTTATCTTTTTGATTTGCATGATGATAAGAGATAGGAGGGATGATAATGACATGACGACATGACGACATGACCTAGACCAACCCCCATAGAATTCCCTCAGCTGATTTTCATAACTCTTTCTTTTGGAAAAATAATAATTTCGACTTTGTTTAAAATTAAATTAATTTATTATAATAATTTAATTGTATTAAATAATTTTACATAGATATTATTGAGTTTATGCATAAAATAATTGACAGAAAAATTTTTGAATAATTTAAAAATAAAAAAACTAATTTAGCTAAAAATATATATTTAATTGTATCTTTCAGCTGGGAATTTCAAAACAACCACTGTATATACGTCGACGTAAAATATATTAAAAAATAAGAGACGACCATGACGATGGCATTGGAAGAAGGGCCAGAGGGGTGTCATTAATGGGGTAAGAAGGGGAATAATATAACGATGCGACGAAACTCAAGCGTCTGCTGAAAAACTAAAATCGAAATCAGCGTCACTTCGTTGCGAACTCGCAAATAAGTTCGACGTCTCTGCAATCCTAGGAATATTAGCAAAGTTCAATTAAAGGTGAGTTTTATAATATAATTATACACCAACTACTTGAAATTTAAATTTTTTAATTTTTTTTAATTTTTTAAATTGTTCCAATCCCTCGATTTGTCCATTTGAAATATTTCGAAATTTTTTTTATTTTAAAACAAATTTCTACGTTGTTTTTTATTGATTTATAAATTTTTAAATTAAAAAAAATTTATTGGAAATGTAATTATGATTCTGTAGTATTTAATTAATAATATTGTGTTTTTTTTTTTTTTTTTTTTTATTATAACTTTTACGTGGTCAAGTATTCGAGTGTTTATTTTATCTGTAAATTTTTCAGGGTTAATAATAGACTGAGCCATCAGGGTTGTGTCGGGTCGATAATCTTGTTTTTTATTTTCGAAATTTATTTTTATATTTTTCATTTGTTAATATTGTTTGTCTATTTAGAAGGCTTATTTCGTAGTTTTTTTTTTTTTTTTTATTCAATGTCTATTATCGATTTATCACTGCATAGTAACTGTCTCATTTTTTATTCGAAATTTTTTGCAACAATCATTGCTGTTTAATTATTATTTAGAGAAAAGCAATTTTTTTTTATTCTTTTTTCAAGGTAAATTTATGAGAGTAGAACGAATTTGTGGGCTAAATATTACAAGGGTATTGTTGGCTATTATTTTTGTGAAATCAAAGAACAAAAAATGGAACAAAAAAATACAACAATTATTTTTTTTTTTTTTTGTCATTTTTAATTCACGTTGCAATTATTTTTATGGTGCTCGTAAAAATTTATACACCACAAAAATAATAATACACTTTTCGGTACAAAAAATAATTTACCAAAGGCGATTACAAGTTTTTTTTATTTTAAATTTAATTTCTCAGTTGTTTTTCGTTTATTCTTTTTTTTTTCTGTGTTTTTTTTTACTACCACCAAGAATATATTAATAATAAGTACAAAAAAAAAAAAAAAAAAAAAAAAAAAAATGAACCGAGACAAATGCGAATCAAAGTGTGTAAACCTTTAAACCATTGAATTTTTTTTCAACACATGGAATTTAAAATAACACTGAAAAGTGTTGTATTACATTTTTTACAATTGAAATTTGATTCATTGATTAAATTGAAAAATGATATACGGTGTCGAATAATTCATGAAAAACAATTGACAAATTTTAATTTACAGAAATATAATATTTAGAAATTTTAAATATTTCGAAAATTTTATTTCTATTGACACGTAAGATTCACATGACTACGCAAACGCAATCAAGTGGGTGCAGTCAAATTACGTAACTCAGGGCTGCTTTATTATCATAAATTAAACAAAAAAAAAAAATAAATAAATAAATAATTTCAACAGTCAAAATATCCTAGAACATTTAGATATTTAAATTTTCTTCTTCATTTGCCAATAATTAATTTTTTCCGATCACCACAGCTCAAGTTCCATGGATTTGAATTGAAAAAATGAATTTTATCCATCGAAAAGGGCAAATAAAAAACCTGCAAAATTTATAATTTTTTATAAATTTTTACGAGACACGGAGTCGTCGTTTGTTGGCCTCGAAAATGAAACAATCGATAAGCCCTCAATGGCATTGTTTAAAAATATTTTTCATGATAATAAATGAAAGAAATAAACAATAATTTCTGTGCAATTTTATAATATTTAAGAAATGAAAAATGAAAAAAATAAAATAAAAGCAGAGAATAATATATCCGTCAAGTATCTTGTTAGCTGTATGCGTTTATGAGGATAATTTAAAACGGAAATTGATCGTTGGCTCTATGTACATGTGCTGTTTAATATTAAAACTTGTATTGAGAAAATAAAAATGATTCAACAATTAGAGCTTTAAAAATATATGGCAATAAAAATAGGGTTTGGTCAAAAGTCATGACTAAAGCCTGGCAACATGACAACAAAACTATATCATTTAAATTATTTTTAAATTTTTTTTTTTCCTCTTAAATATTATGACTTTCATCTTGCTTATGTATTTTTATTTATTTTTTTTTTTTTTAAACTTGTAATTAACACTTGTCTGTGAGTTTTAACGTTATTTAAGAGAAAAAAAAAATAAATAAAAAATATTTTAAATTTAAAATGTAATTTTTTGAAAGAAAAAATGTTTTAAAAATATAAAAAATTGCTATTTCTATTGATGGAAATTATAATTTTTTAAATTTTATTATTAATTTTTTGTTATGTTTGAGTTTATCACTGAGAAATATTAAATATTTATATTAAAATCTGTTGGAAATTTACATACGTGATGAAGTTAAATAAACGAGCACGTTTTATTTTTTAATCTATTTTATTTATTTTAGCTTTTTATGTCGGATATTATATTATACTTAGTCACTGTGTCACTATAAACACACTAATATTTATATCCTCATGAAATTTGACGGATATCATTGTCGAGGACAAATATATATTTATATTTTGACCTCAAATTATCAATATCATATTTGTGTTGTTAAATATATCCCTCCTGTCGATTGTTTGACTGAAAAAAAATTGTTTAAATATACAGCTTATTTTATATTTAGAGGGTTTTGGAGATCATAATTTATAAATAGTTACATAAGAAATAGACTCGAGTTGAATGTCTCATCTGATGAACTCTAGACATTTTTACACAAATAAAAATGAAATAAAAATATACGAAATGTTATGAAAATAAATACTTAAATTTATAGTATTTTTTTTTTTTTCAGTCAACTTTTAATTGTAAAATAAAATAAAATAAAATACTTATTATTTTTAATTAAAATATAATTACTAGTAATTTTTTTCATTGAAAATTTCAATTATATTTAAACAATTTTAGGCGTAAATTATATAAAATTAATAAATTTCAATCGTATTGAATATCAATTTATATTTTAAATTTAATAACAAAAAAAAGCTCTATTGAAGTTTATTTTACCGACACAAATATAAAACTAAAATCATTGATTCAAAAAAAAGCTCTATTTAACTCTAAAAGCTCTCACAAGATGGCTCTACATGAGCATTGTAGTTTCAATTTGAAAAAATTATTAATACATAAATCGAGAAAAAAAACGAACCCACGTCATTCAAATTGTTTAAAAAATTGATATAGAAAAATTACAATCAGTTTTTATTCATTTTTTCAATCAATACAACAAACAGTTTGTGGGAAAATTTGCATTTATAATGTCATTTTTGACGTATGTGTATATAAAGCTCGACCATGAACGTGATTTAGCTATAATTTTTTAAGTATCTTTAGAGTAATTTACAATTCAAGGTTGATAAAATAACACAGCAAAATCATCTTTTTACATTTCTAAATTTGCCTTTTAGCTATTTTTTTCATAAATATTTTTCTATGAACTTAAAAAATAGAAGAAAATGAACGTCACATTTGTCAGGCATATGAAAAATAGAAAAATAATAATTCTGTTAAAAACAAATTAATTCAGAAAATAAAAATTAAAATATATTATCTTGACAGTGTGTAATTTAAACAATCGTCTATGGATATATAAAAAATCTTATCTTGATATGAAAATAATACCGTGTAAATGATTTATGATAATATTTTTTAACAACGAAATTTCGTGGCTTTAGTTTGACCTATAAATCAGGGTAAAAAATAAAAAAAAATATACAAAAATATAATGAGTCATGAAATCATGTGGTTATAAAAACAATATAAATTTATTATTTTTATTAGTAAATTGGGATTAATGAGAGAGACAAAAAACATGCCAATAGCTTGTGATAAATAATTCCACTGTTTCCCAGCCAAATGCATTTGATTTGTTCTTTTTTTAATGCATTATTAATAAAATTAAATTAAATCATTGTTTAAAATGTTGTAATAGTGTTTATAATAATTATAATAAACAAAAAAATTAATTATTTATGACGGAAAAAATTAAAACTCAATGAGCAGCATAGTGCATTCGTGAAGGTAAATTTCGATTAGCGTTAGCCTGTGTGGGCTAATTCCCAAATATATTCAAAATAAAAAATAAAAAATATAACTAAATTATGGTTTAAATTGTTGGAATGTTAATTGAAATAATAATAATGAATAAAAACATTATTCCAACAATTTAAACAATGATTTAGTATTTTTTTTCGAATATTTATATGAATTGGCCTACACAGGGAATATCTCTCATCGAAAAGCGCTAATATAAAATAAAGAAAAAACAATACCAACAACTTTATTACATGCTTGTTAATAAAATCAGATAAGATAAAATAATTTCGATTAGATTTAAACCACCAAAAAAAATATAAATAATAAGTAAAATAAAATTCAACATAATAATTATCAACTGATTATGAAAAATAGATAATAAAAATAGAAAAAAGGGGAAGAAAAAATAAAAAAAAAAAATAAATATTCACTTTGACGACAAGGACATTAGATGAATATAAAAATAAATTTTTATAAATTTAAACAAAGGGGTGTTGAATTTTAAGCACCATTGAACGAGGGTAGAAAATATTAATACACAAAAGCTCAACAGTGTGCAACACTCAAGGACATTTGTGATGACAAATTAATAAATGCGCCTGCGTTGATGCAACCTGGACTTGTCGTTGAATTTAATATATAAAATTTTTTTCTTGTGCGTATAAATATCGATCGTATTTACCCTTATATTACCCTGATGTTACATACAACCCTCTTTTGCTCTATGCGCAATAACAAAAGCGTCACACGTGCCCCACCCGAAACAGGATAAAACCAACAAACTGCCTGCAACAATCCAGGTATATTTACAACCCCAATATCCAGGGGATATTCAAATCAAAATTTACAAAAGCCATCCAAATTTAATAAATTATTTACACATAGAAAAATTTTTTTAATAGAAAATACAACAACAATAATTTCACGCAGAATATTTTTTTCTGTTGCACATTTACCATATTGTCCTATGCTCATTGCTCAACCAACCACTTTTGAGCTCAGTGATAGCTTAGAGTCTGTAGTGTTCACATCATAACTGAGCTAAATTATAATAGAAAATATTTCTAAACACATTTTTTATACATCAAGGCTAATCATTTTTAATTGACAACAAAAATTTATACAAAAATTAAGATAAAAATTGAAATTTATGAATTTCCTTTTATTTATTTACAAGAAAAAATTATATAAATTTTCATCATTTTAATTGAAAATAATTGTGTAATTCTAATGAAATATTAGATTATAATTGACAAATTAAATAGGTGTTGATGAAAATAATTAACTTGAAATTTACATTGTGTGTTTTTTAAATTGTATGAAATTGTGTACCACACCCTGTCTGTTCAATTCGGCTCATCCAGCTTCTTCTTTTGATTTTTGCTCTGGGAATTAGTTGAATAAAAGGACCAATTGTTTAACAATAAAATAGATTATTTATTAAATTTATTAATAATATTGCGGCATCAAGTGGTTGAATACTTGCCAAACTGCAATTTTAACAGTAAAAAAAAAATATAAACAATTTAAGCAGTGAATTAGCTAAATTAAATTTATTTGTCAAATTGTTTATTTATTTATTTATTTAACTCATTTAATTTATTAATAATCATGGGTGGATGTACGTCAAAGGACACAGCATCAAGTGAAGAGTATGTATAGAAAAAAAAAAACGAAAAAAAAAATTATTTAAACTTTTTTGTTATCTGGTTTAATTAAAAGTATTTCAACTCGTTGAAGAATATTAATGCTGATTTTAATCATTCCAATTGTCTTTATCGTGTTTCTCGTCTTGTGCCCTTTGAATATTTTATTACTTTTTATTTTCAAGTCTAATAATGGTCTATTAATAGCTACAAGCTAATTTATCATTAATTTTTTATTATTATCAATTTATATTTGTCTTAATAAATCAAAATAGATGACGCAATTTTTCGTGTTTTTTTTTTCCTCCCAATGTAAGACCCAAGAGCGTCAGTTAAATTGATTCGTTAAAAGAAAAAAAAATAATAATACAAAGGTTAACGTTTATTGTTCAATTAAAAAATATATGAAAATTTTTTAAATAAATTTTTTTATTTTTTGTTAGTAATTGAATAATGAGTCTGTTCATCACGCGACAATTATTCATTTTTTCAAAAAGATGTCTTTCACGGTCCCTCGTCTTTGACAGACATTAGTAAGTAAAATTAATTTACAAAAAAAACAAATTTATATATGTTTATATGTGTAGGACTAACAATTGTCTGAATTATAATTTATAAAATTTAATCACGTGCTTAAAAAACGTAGACTTGATAAATCCCAAACGGATGAAAATATAAATATATTAAAATAATCGGGACCCAAATCACGCGTTTCCTCTCCCGGAAATTGGTACAATTGTCATTTGCCAATGTCAAATGACTTCCCTCTTTGTAAAATGATTGATATTGATTGATTTAATTTTTATTTTTTTCTATAAAATTTCTTTTTTGTTTTTAATTGAAAAAAAACAAAAACAAAACAAAAAACAAATAAATACTGAAACAAAATAAAATCATCATTTATTATTTAGTTTAAATTTATTTTTTTAATTAAAAAATTATCAAGTTAAAATTATTAAAAATTAAATATGAATAAAGTACGTGTACCTTGTAATTGCAGTAAAAAAAATACAATGGTTGACCAAGCAGTATTGGACAAATTGGAAGCTGGCTATGCCAAGCTTGCTGCATCAGACAGCAAATCTTTGTTGAAAAAACATTTAACAAAGGAAATATTTGATCAGCTTAAAACCAAAAAAACATCATTTGGATCAACATTATTGGATGTTATTCAATCTGGTCTTGAAAATCATGACTCTGGTGTTGGTATTTATGCACCAGATGCTGAATCATACACTGTTTTTGGTGATTTATTTGATCCAATCATTGATGATTATCATGGTGGATTTAAAAAAACTGATAAACATCCACCAAAAGATTTTGGTGACGTTGATACCCTTGGAAATCTTGACCCAACTGTAAGTAGATAAAATACTAAATATTAATTTATCCTTCTTAATTATGATGATGATTATTCAACAGGGTGAATACATTGTATCAACTCGTGTAAGATGTGGTCGTTCACTTGAGGGTTATCCATTCAATCCATGTTTAACTGAAGCTCAATACAAAGAAATGGAAGACAAAGTATCAAGTACATTGTCAGGACTTGATGGAGAACTTAAAGGAACATTTTATCCATTAACTGGAATGAGCAAAGATGTGCAACAAAAACTTATTGATGATCATTTCTTGTTCAAAGAAGGTGATCGTTTTCTTCAAACAGCAAATGCTTGTCGTTATTGGCCAACTGGACGTGGTATTTATCACAATGATGCTAAATCTTTCCTTGTTTGGTGCAATGAAGAGGATCATCTTCGTATTATCTCCATGCAAATGGGTGGTGATCTTGGACAAGTAAATACAATATAATTTATATTTAATAAAAATAATAATTATTTTTTATATATTAATTGTTTGTTTTTATTGTTTTATTTGAAAGGTTTATCGTCGTTTGGTAACAGCTGTAAATGATATTGAAAAACGTTTACCATTTTCTCACAATGATCGCTTTGGATTTTTAACATTCTGTCCAACAAATTTGGGAACAACTGTTCGTGCATCTGTACATATTAAAGTACCAAAATTAGCAGCAAACAAAGAAAAGCTTGAAGAAGTTGCTAGCAAATTTAATCTTCAAGTTCGTGGTACTCGTGGTGAACACACTGAAGCTGAAGGTGGTGTTTATGATATTTCAAATAAACGTCGTCTTGGTTTGACTGAATACGATGCAGTCAAAGAAATGCACGATGGTATTGCTGAACTCATCAAAATTGAAAAAGAATTGTAAATTTAATTTGGTTTTTCAACTGTAACAACAATTTCCCCTCAAGTTATAAATATATTTTTTTTTTTTTAATTTATTTTAAAAATTATACAAAGTATATTTCACAGTGTCGATGGTAATGATATTTTTGTTTTTAAAAGTAAATTAATTTAAACTATTTAATGATCAAAAATATAAATCAAATTTACAATTTTTTTTTTTATTTTTTTTTCTTTATTCCATCGACTCTTGGGTGGTGCTTATTGATTTATTTAACTTATGCCAAATTGAAGAAAAAGAAAAATTTAAAAATTAAGCAGTGAGTACTATAAAATGTGCATCAAGTATTTCATTTTTGTTTTTGTCGTTCAATTTTATTATTTAATTTATGTTCAAAGAAAATGCACTTTAAATTCTGCTTATTAATTTAAACTTGAAATTATAATAAATCAAGTAATTTAATTTATTAGATTAATAATTAATTAATTGAGAAAAAAAAAAAAGTAAAACCATTAGAACAGCCAAAAGAAATATAATTAAATATAAAGCAATTGTGATTTTTTTTGTTGTTAATGTGATTAATGACAAACTTTATTCGAATTAATAGTTGCACATCGTATTATCTTAGGCATTGATGGTTAAATACTGAATAAAAAAAAATAATAATAAAAGTTTTATTGTCATTTCAATCATTTACCTTATTATTTTTAATATAATCTTCTATAATTTTTTTTTTTTTGTGTTAAATTAAACATTTGGAATTGAAGACACATGTAGATCTACTTATGACTGGAATCCAATCGAGTAAGTGAACACGTTGATTAATCATATAATAAATTTGATCTGTCGCTTACCACTTAAATGAGTAGTATTTTATTCCTGACTTTTCTATGATTTCATTGATAACAATAAAAATTATTTCCGCAGAGTACTACACGTAATTGCCTATGAATGACGCCAAAAAATATTTGAAAAATTTTGAAATTTTTGTCCAAAAACAATTACGAAAATCAGTGCCATCTATTGATTTTTTCACCGAACTATAAATGAAAAAACTTGGAAAGCTTTATTAAACGTTTAATAATTAAGATATTTAAAAAATTGTGGCCTAACTTTGTAAGGCATTTGAAGGGCTATTTAATGGCCCAGGCAAAAAAAAAATAATGCTGTCTTTAAAAAATATTTTCGCTGTGTGATTCGAGGGATAAGACACGTGAATAATTTATTTACAAGTTTATTAACATGATATTTCCTATGCAATGCAAAAAATAAATGAACAATGTTTTTAAAATAATTATATATCATTTATTTCGATGTAATTATGTAAACAAGTGCATTATAAATATCTTCAGCAAAAATAATTGACAAATTATACGATTCATAACTTGTAAAAAAATATATTGCAAAGTAAAAACTGATTGACTTTGGTAAAAACTATTGTTTTATATTCTTAAAAAGTAAATTATGAAAAAACAAAAAATATATATTTACATTATTTGTAATTTTTTTATGATTTGATTATCATTTATAATTTTTTGTTATAAAAGAAATAAAATGTTTTTTCAATTAAAAAGAAAATATAGGCACATAAAAGATAAAATTGTTTTTTTTTTTTTTTCATAAAATATTTCGTCATTGATTTTCAGATGATTAAATTGAATATCTCGAATGAAAGTTTTAATACGATAATTTCATTGATAAAATGAGGCAACTTATTTAAAGAATTTATGAATGTTTATAGATCACATTTAATTGATTAATATTTCGTTGTAGAAAAACAAATTTAAAAACGAGGTATATATAGAGAAAATAGTGATGATTAACATCAACATATTACATTTAGTCATTTTGTCGTTCAAAGTATGCAAAATCCTGTTGAAAAAAAAAAGACAAAATAAAATTATAACGTTTGTTAGGTAAATAAATATAAATAAAATAATTACCACAAGTAAAGTTGCACCAACAAGAAGTGCTTTAACCTTAACATCAAGATCAACAGGAAATGTAACACCAAATTTATCAGCATTTGTAAAAAGTTCTCTTCCAAAACCAGAAAATTTCTTTTTTATTTCACCAACTTCATGGCCATCCATTGATGTAACCATAAATTCATGTTCACAGCCACACAAACAAAATGGTCCAGAAATTCTAAGAACTTTCTTATGTGAAGCATCGTATATGGTAAATTCTGGAGTACATGAAATAATTTTACGTCTAATATATCCCAATTTTTCATTACCAGCATAAACATAAGCTTCCTAAAAAAATAAATAAAAATAATCAACAAATAATCTCATTAAATTATAATCAAGTGAATAATTACATCTCCAAAAAATGTAAATGGTCTTTCAATTCTGAATGCTTCTATGCCAAATCTATCATATGCACTCATTTTAAAACTTCTACGAGAACCACAACACATTCTTTCACAACAGTCAGATGACTCTTGAATTGAATACAGTGGTTGTCCATTAACATCAACAACACCATAACGATTTTCAAAGTGAACATCCGTAACAACTGTAATAAAATACATTTCAAATAAACAAATAAACAAATTAATTATAAACAAAGCAAATTGAGTTACATACCCTCCCAAAGTTCCACTTTTTGATCAATAAATATTTTATCAACTGAAAATAAAAGGCAATGTGAAATTTAATTACATATATTTTCAACTAAATAAATTATTTATTTAATGATTATTTTATTTACGGGGTATAAGGTAATCCAGCCCTCTTTGAGATGTCATATTCGGCTGCGACCAACCACCTGATGATAAACAATTAATATTTATTATTTAAAAAATAAAAAAAAATTGGGAAAATTGCTAATCAACCTTTTTTCATCGTCAGTTAAAAATCTAGTATAAGTCTTTTTTTTTTTTCTATATTTTTTAGTTGCCTCTCGAAATAATCCAATAACACGTCTTCGAAATACTTGAATTTTCGATTTCCAAGATGTTTCAAAATACTCTGTCTCCATAACTTGTGATGAATTAAAAAATCCTAATTGTTCATCAAGACAAGTCATGGTTTTTTTAATTTCCAATTTATTCTTCAATCACATTTTATTATTGTTTTTCTTTTTATTAAGAAAATTTATTTATAAACTTAACCGTTTCGAATAATGAAAAGTTGTTTATTTTCTTCCTCTTCTTTGCAAATTAAAATGACCAAGTCGTATGAAGTGACACTTAACTCTGATCCATGTATGATTTTTTTTTTCTCTCAAAACAAGTTTTAAACAATTTTTATTTTTTTATTTAATGATAATAATAATTATCGTAATTTATGACCCCTCAATTTAACTTTGATGATATTGCGAGTCAACGTCATTTTGCACTGATAATATTTTTTATATTTTTAATTTTTAATGCACAATAATTGAACTGACATATGTTTTAATTCCTTTCTCTCAGTACTCAATGAGTAGGAAAATTTTCAAGGAAACAATTATTCCAATAGAATATATAAAAATTTGCATTTAATTAATAAATAAATTTAATTCAAGATAAAAATACTGCTAAAGACACACAATGAAATATCCAAGAAGAATGACGATATTTTACATCGTAGAAATTTAGAACGTTGATTACGACAATATGACAAAATAAAAAAAAATTATACCAGGCAAACGAGACAGTGGTACCTGAGGTTGTATCTCATTTTATTTACACAATACTGATAAGGCAATTACTTGGCCTCTTATCCCACAAAATGACAGCGACAAAATAATCATTATCTACTTAAAATGTTACAACCACAGAGAGACGACTTGTCAACAAGTGAATGACATTCTATTTCGCAACTCGACATCATCATCATCATCATCATCAACACTTATTTTAACACGAAAATAATTAAATAAATTGATTAAACCAACATTTATCCTTTTTGTTTTTAATTATAATTTAATTTATTTGATGGATAAATCATTGAAATAAATTGCTAATATCAATATAGATAACTGTGATGTTCATAAAGACGTGTTTTCTTATCAACAGGTATGTTTTTTCAGTATTACTTTGAATTAATGCTGAACAAATTGAAAAATAAATGAAATCTAATCCGTTAAATGTATCCCTGATTCTTCGGTATCAACTAATTTTTGTTTTTATTAAAAATTGTGATGCCTTTTTTGGTGATTAAGGAGAAGCAACTTGTTAAAAATTTCATACTAAAGACGGGGTAATGTTAATATTATGAAATAATGACTCGCCTGGTTGTGGTACAATTGGTCCCCCAGCATAAGGATAATTTGCAATTGGTACTTCCTGCATTGGCATTGACATTGGCATCGGCATTGGCATTGGCATTTGTCCAGTAAATGGTTGCTGTTGCTGTTGGGGATGTTGATTGAATGATGTTGGTGGTCCAGGATACATTGGAGGACTATCCATTGTTGGCTGTGCCATTATTGGACCGTAGCCAGATGGTTTACTAGGCATCATATTGTTTTATCAAAATTATTACAAATCTGTAAATAAATAAATGTAAATTATTAACTCGAATTAAATGTTGTTTTTATAATTATTTAATAATAATATGGACATAAGTCATCAACCGCTATCTGATGTATATTCATAGCAGAGTTCATCAGACTCGTCACTCAATTTACATCTGTTCTAACTGAATACAAATTTATTTTGTTGTTGGTATTTTTTAGCCAGACTTAATTGGGTTTTTTTTCAATAAATAAAAATGATTGTAATAATCAGGAATAAATATAAAAAAATTGTCTGGAATTAAATTAATTATTTTTTCAATTAAATAATCAATAAGTTAATGAAATTTTTGTTGTTTTTAATTATTTCATTCGGTTAATGCTCTTAGATGACGTGTTTGACCCTTATCTCTCTGGTTAACCCGAAAAAAAAAACCGAATAAATAATAAAAAGAGATATAAATTATTATTTGCTCCATTGAAATTTCAGGTCTGATATTTTATTTTTATGTATGCATGTATTTTGTGGGTCTAAAAAAAGAATTTTAATTTTTTTTTTCTTCAAATGATGCATCGTTAAGTTATGTCTATAGGGTAAACTGAATGGTAGAAATTATTTTTTATTATTTTTTTTTTTTCTACTGATGATATCATCTGCTCACTTGGTTGTCAGCCATTATAAAATAAAAAATTATCCCGAGTAATAAATGAGCTTTGTAGGGATCAATATAAACACACACACAGAAAAATAATTTTATATTTTTCATATTGTTATTAATAATTATCTGTTTATATTGAAAATTTTTAAAACAACTTTTGCTATTAATATTACGTACTTGATGTATGGAGAATGTGAAAAAAAAAATCTATAGACTGATGACAATTAAACAAGTTGAACTAATTTGAATTACAAAATATTTTATAAAACAAGGAGTGAAATTTTGTATGAATCATCAAATGAATCATGCCTTGTCTTATCTACAACCAACACGTCAAAAATGATTTCATAATTATTTTTTTAAATTAATTTTTTATAAACTTTTAACGCTTCATAATCACATATTGTTATTATTATTATTATTAATATAAATGAATTAAAATGACTTTGTGTATGCTCGATTGGACATTAAAAATCTATTTAAAGAACAAAAAAATAAAACAAATCGATCCAAATTGAAATAAAATAGAACGCATAGAACTCATAAAAAAAGAGCTATAAAAATCATGTCATTTAGCTATATATAAATAATAATTCATAACAATTAATAATAATAATGGCAAAAAATAAACATACGAGGACAAATTGTTGACTTACCTGTAGCTAAATATGATGTATGTTTATATATATATATAGGTATTTATAAATAAAAACAGAGTTATTTACGTTGTTTATCATAAAAATTTCACTATGAAGTTGTCATTTTATCGATACAATGTTCAATCACGTGAGTAGTAAATTTAAAAAATGATTGGTTCAAATTTGACAGCGACAATGTCAAAATGGCCAATGAAATTGCATCAAAAATTAGTCGCAAATTGTAAACAGTAGCTTAATTATAATTATAATTAGCGACAAAATTAAGGGATCACCGAGAATAACCGAAAATTACCGAGAAATAGTTGAAACACACATTCATAAAATTAAATACATATACATTATAATAACAACAACAAAAAAATTAATTCTTCCTTGACGTATATCTCTTTTTGTATGTTTTTTTTTTCAACAGTGTCTTTTTGGTGTCCATCATCCTCCTCTCTCTCTCTCTCTGTCTCTTGTATATCAACACACATGAAAAAATATATATAAAAATCTTTGACACACACACTTGTCAAATTTGTTAATAAAAATAAAAACAAAAAAGAATTGTCAAACATACATAACATTACGTCAAACAAGTCAATCAATAAGTTTTATTTAAACAAAAGAATAAAAAACAACAAGACAACATGGTTAAGGTTATGTTAAATTGTTTAAATTTGATGTAAAATTATAAACAAAAAATAGTGACAATTAGATCTATAGTGAATTGTTATTTCTTCATCATCAACATCATCATCATCATCATCATCAATGTCGTTGCGGGAGGGATAGTTAAACATACACACAAACACATTGACATTATTTATCTACGAGAGAGGAAATAGAGAGAGAGAAAGACATAAAACGTGATACATACAGTTACATATATAAAGAAAAAAAAAAAAAAAATATATAAATTTTTAAAGAGGAAAATTGAGAAAAGAAGTGTGTGGTGTAGGATTAATATAAGATGGCGTCAGTCGTCATCATGCCGTGGACATTCTGGAGGATGTGAAATTAAAAGTGCACTTTTTTAAATTAATTTAAAAAATATATAATAATTAGATATATCATAATTATGTCTTCAAATATTTAATGCATTATTATTTTTTTGTGTTATTTTAACAATAATATTTGTATTTTGATTTTTTTATTTTTTCATTTCAATCAAGTTTATATATTTTCTACGACAAAATTGTCACCTTGATGAAAAAAAAAAATAAAATAGCAACACCTTGTTTGGTTTAAAAAAAATATATATAAATTGAGAGTGACTTTGATGATTTTTTTTTAATACAAAAAAAAAAAATCATTCAACAGTGTTTGTGTATGTGTGATAAAAAAGTGACAAATACGTGATTAAAATAATTTACTTTATTAATCATCAGACTGTAAATATTTTTAATGATTATTTAAAAATCACCGATGCCTTTGTTTGGTGTCTTGAATTATAATTATTTCGTCAAAATTGATGCAACTTTGTAGCCCTCACCAAAAAAAAGCCCTCAATTTATTGAAAATTGAGACAACAAAAGAATAAAGGACAATATTTTTTTGTGTGGATGATAAACTTGTTACAAAAATTGATAGAAAAAAAAATAGTTAAAAATCATGCGTGAATTTAAAGTTGTTGTATTGGGGTCGGGTGGAGTAGGCAAAAGTGCTTTAACAGTTCAATTTGTATCTGGTTGTTTTATGGAAAAATATGATCCAACAATTGAAGATTTTTATCGTAAAGAAATTGAAGTTGACAATTCACCATGTGTACTTGAAATACTTGATACTGCTGGTACTGAACAATTTGCTAGTATGAGAGATTTGTATATTAAAAATGGACAAGGTTTTGTTGTTGTCTACAGTTTGACAAATCATCAAACATTTCAAGATATTAAAACAATGAAAGAGTTGATAACACGTGTTAAGGGTACTGAAAGAGTACCAGTATTACTTGTTGCTAATAAATTGGACTTGGAACATCAACGTGAAGTTGATACTGTTGAGGGTAATTCACTTGCTCAATTATGGGGATGTCCATTTGTTGAAGCATCAGCTAAAAATCGTACAAATGTCAATGAAATGTTTGCTGAAATTGTACGTGAAATGAACATCAGCCCTGAAAAAGAAAAAAAAAGTTATTGCTGTTGCAGTGTCCTTTAATACGCAATCAAAAGTCTCAAATTTTAGAGCAGACTGATTAAATTACACGACACAATATTAGACACTAAGCTCGTAAAACAAATTTATATATTTTTTTTTTTATTTTTTTTTTATTTTATCCATAACACTACTCAAGTCTTTGTCATTGTTGTAATATTTTTTTAATTTGTTTTGTTCATCATCATCATCATCTTCATCATCTTCATCATCATCATCGTCTATTTTTTTATATAAATTTAATTTCTTTTTTCTTCCTCTGATTAATGAGACGTGCTGTGAACTCGAGAGTTTAAACAACAAAAAAAAACAAATACAAATTTATAAATCAATGTAATGTTTATCATTTGGCTATTATAAAAAAAACAATGACGACAACTTCTTCAAGTATGAAACAAAATAATGAATTTTATAATTTGACAAGAAATAAAATTAATATTTTAATACACACACACACATGGATAGTATTATATGTAATTATTATTGTAAAATATATTTATAATCAAAGTACGAGTGGGCAATGATTTGAGTGATTTTGCTAAATCACAAATTGACAAGGTGCAAAATAACAAAAAATAAATAATTAAGTAATAAGGACCAACGCACGCTTCTTATGATTTTTTCTTTTTTCTTTTTTTTTACAATTAATTTTGATAGTTGAGACTTATTATTACACCGTCATCACTATCATCATTATCCCAGTCTGTAATTATTTGATAAATTGTTTAAATTCAACGTGAAAGATAAACCAAATTAATTTTTCTGCTCAATTTAAAAAGAAAATATTATTTTAAATGTTGTAGTTACTATTCGTCCATCTTGACAATTGATTTAAAAAATAAAAACAAGGTGCTCGATGATAAATGATAAACAATAAATGAGCCATATGTTTTTATAATAAAAGAAAAAACATTAATATTCGTCCGGAAATAATGATTATTGTAAATAAATTTTTCACGTTGTTGTCCATAATGAATTAATAATTGTTTATTAATTATTTAAATAATGTAAATTTGTTTTATTGTCAATTTGCGATATGACATTATTTTAAATAGAGCTACAAAGTCAATGGCTCTTTTTTGTCTGCTAAAATACAAACAAACAAACAAACAAACAACAAAAAAATCATAAAAATAAAATGGAAAAAAAAAATTAATAAAAATCTAGTTTTTAAGAATTTATATCTTATATGATAGGATGAAAGTCAGTTCTAAGCCAATATAAATATATATAAAATTTCATTAATTGATAAACTTTTGTTTTAATTATTATTTTTATTCATAAATTAATTTCTAACGACACACAATATCTCCATTATTAATTGTTTGCTCTTTGTACGATTTTTTTCTTCTTCAGTCATTTTGCATTAACATGTAATGATTATTTTAAATTTCGTTGGCTTTATTTATTTTTTTTTTATTTTTTATTATTTAAATTGCAATGCCAATGTAGATATTTATTATCAGCATTAACAGAATCTCATGAGTCACGAAATAAAAGAAATATATAAAGTGTGAATAAAATTTTTTTTTTATAATATTTGATAAATTAAAAAAATTCTTTTTGTCAGTTTAAAATATTTAAACAAAAAAAAAAAAAAAATTGCTAACAATCCAAAGCTCTTTTTTTTTCTTATTAATTTTCAATAAACAATTAGTTGAAAAATTAGCTTTTTATTGACACACAATAATTGACTGAATTTTAAAAATTATATTAAAATTATTTCCAACATTCAATACACAAAGGGGCATCATGCAATGCTTAGATTTTTTTTTTCAGTCAACTGCTGTGAATATTAAAAGCACATTATATAGGTCAATTTATATTTGATTATTATTATTTTATAATTGTTTATAAAAATAACAAATGGAAAGTAGTAAGGTCAATGTTATTTGAGCAAAATGAAAAATAAATTACAAATAAAAATTGGCAATTGAAATAAAGGCAGAGCCATGGAGGATGTTTTGTTAAAATATTAAGAAAAAAAAAAGAATAAATTGATTGGATAAAATATGCTAAAAGTGAAAGGAATGCTTGTGTGTCTATTTGTATAAATTGGCAGCATTCCTATTGCAATTTTACAAAGTTTATACGAAAAATTTTGTGAATTTTTTTATTTAGATAACAAAAAAAATATTAATAAAATTGATTAAATAATAATAATAATAATAAATAATATTATTTTTCATTTTTAAATATATATTAGTCTTAATTTGTGATTACTAATAATTTTTCACTTTGTATATCACTGTGATTCTGTAGATGTTTAAATGAAGAAAAGAAAAATAAAACAAAAAAAAACTCAATTTGAATGGTCTTGCATATTTAGCGATAAAAAAAAATTAATTATAAATCAGGAATAATTAGAGATTAATCGGGTAGAATGATTTTGGCCCTTAAATAATATTTAACAGTAGGAAAATCGTCATATCCGTTTAACCCAGATGCTCGTTATTATTTAATTTTTTACTTTGCTTGAACGAGCACTGTGCTACAACTCAATGATCAGCAAAATTAAAATTTAAATAAGGAAAATATACAAAACAATTAATTTAAAAAAAAAAAAAAAAAAAAAGTATTTCGCACAGGCATTTTATTATTTACTCTGTTTTTTCAATAATTGTCAATATGAATGTGTGAAAAAAATGTCATTTTGAAAAATATATTTCTACTGCTTTGATAAAGCTTATGAAAAATCACTTGATTTGTAAAATATTTTTCTAAGTGTGCCAGTGATGATGTATTATTAACATTTGATAAATGAAAAAGAAAAATTATACAAAATTTTTTAATAGAAAATAAACAATATTGCGACACTTGCCTGTGTGAGCATATCATAAATCTTATCGTGAGACAATCATGTCCTCGATGATCGCACATTTTCCTACTTATCAATGTTAGAGAGAAAAAAATATATATAATAATTTATAATCGTGATTTGTTTGTCTTTTTTTTATATACTTCAGTTAGCAAGTCGGATTAAACAATAAATTAACAATAAAACATTGAAATAATATGAATTTTTTTCATTTAAATTTCAACACAAACAACACGATTTAGATTGTATATCGGCCTTTCAGTACTACCTGCGTTATGGTGTACGAAATATGTTATATTTTTTACAATGTGAAAAATTTGTAAATATTATAGTATCAAGTTATATATAATAAAATTAATAAAATATTAATAACAATTATCTTGAGTACTTTGCTATTATATTTTTCCAAAAGAAAATCCTCTAATGTTTCA
The DNA here is from genome assembly GCA_030523065.1 of Aphidius colemani. NCBI lineage: Eukaryota > Metazoa > Arthropoda > Insecta > Hymenoptera > Braconidae > Aphidius > Aphidius colemani. The sequence continues at coordinate 4,346 of JAPYYR010000155.1, read as the reverse complement.
TTTTTTATCAATTTAATTTCAGATTTTTCTGTATGATAAAATTACTATGACAACTTGTCATTGCCATAGAAAAATATTTTCTATTTTTTCATTATAAAAATAGAATTTACATAGCTAATTTAATTTTTGTAATTATAAAATTTAGTATCAATTTAATTTCATTATTCTGCTATTTTTTTCTACTGATACGTAACAAAATTTGTCAGCATTTTTAAAGAAAAAAAAAAATGTTATTTTATTTTTAACTTGAAAGTTTAATTTTTATTTAAAAATATAAATATCTAATTAAATTTTAATGATTACCTAGATAAAAAAAAAATAATAAAAATTTAATTTTAAAATTATCAAAAATAGTCTTGATGCTTTTAATATATTTTTTTTTCGTCAAGTAGAATTGATAAAATCACGTCACACAGATGATAAGAATAAAAATAAATAAAAAAAATAAAAAAAAATGTTTCATCACGACAGGAAATGTGTCATTGATAAAATTAATAACCAACAATAGAAACTAATTTAAATTTTACAAACCACATAATTTATTAAATATAAAATTGAAAAATATTAATTATATTTTTTGACAAAGTAAATGATGATAAAGTCGAAGAGCAATTGATGGCTCAGTGGCTTGATGGATACAATATGATATAAATTTTTGTGTATTATTAAAATTTTTATAATAATCATTATGTTGTTGATTATTTTCAAGTGTTATTTCAGCACAACGATCACCAAATTCATCAATAGATTTAATTATTTTCATATATTTATCATCAACAGTTTTCGCTAAACAATTATCAATGACACTTATTGTTTCATTATAAATTTTTTCATAATTATCATCAATAATACACCGTTTAAGCAGCTTAAAATTATCAATAATAATATGTATTAATTTATCATCATGAAGATTAGTATCAACTTGATGAATTCCTTTGGCAAAACGAGATAGACATTTAATCATAAAACAAAATGAATTATTATTTCCATGAAATTGTAAATAATACAAACAACATTTGATAGTCGTATTGATATATTTATCATACGCCTCATGTTCATCATTAAATTTAAAATAATCCCAATGAATTATCAAATATTCCCAGCCAATTCTTATGTACTCAAGTTCAGTACAATTTATCATAACATGCATCAATATGTCATCATCAATATTCAATGAATGAACATCCTCAACAGCTGATATTTTAATCAATACACTTTGAATTTTTCTATGATAATCTTGTACAATTTCTGTTACATCAAAATAGGTAATCAAATTTTTCATAAAATAATGTTTATCAATTGGTTTTAATGACTTTTCAATGTACATTATTGTCTCACGAATTTCATGGCTTGTTAAAAAATTATCACGTTCATTCAACAACAACAACTCAATTATTCTTATGATCATTGTTACAATTTCATTTGACATTGATTTTGTTAATTTATTATCAATATGATTTCGATAATAAGCTATTATTTTAGCAAATACTTTAATTAATTCTTCAAATTTTAAATTAGCTGTACATGAATTTACAATTTGTCGTATATTATTTAGTATTATTTTCAAGCATGATATACTTAACACATGATTATTATCAAGCCAATGAATATAAACGTTATTTATCAACTCATCAATTGTAAATATATTTTTACAAATCATTGTTTTAATAAATAACATGTATTTTTTAGACTCCCATTGTTGATTATGATGATTTATATTTTTTAAAACAGTCAATATAATATTACTGTCATTTTTATTATCATGTATTTTCATAATTGGTGATAGTAATGATAAATCATTTGGTGATATCATAATATTGTACTCATTAACTCCAAAACATATATTCAACATTTCATTTAATATTTTATTTGGATTTTTAATCATGTAAAATAATATAATACGTAAATTATTTGATGATTTTATATTAATATTATGATGAATAAATTTTTTAAATGATTCTTCAGTTTCATTTGATTCTAGTATATTTTTTCCATTGTGTTGTAATATGTAATTTAATGTTATGTCATACATGTCTGTCAATGACTGAATGAATAATGATTTTTTAATAGTATTAAAAACAATTTGTTTGTATTCTTCTTGACCAGGTTTAATCATCAATTCAGTCATGTAATCCAACAAAATAACAAAATCATCTTTATCAATAAGTAAATAGTTTTTTTTAATTACAAAAAATACATCATGATTCCATTTATCACTATGTTTTAATAGTTCTTTCATACAATTTTTATTTCCATCATCAATACCATCACATAGTTCTTTTATGCTCATGTCATTGTATAGATTTAATGTATTTTTTTCCATTGAAAATTGTTTAAGACACTGTAACAAATGATTTTGTTCTTTTATATTATTATTTTCTATTAAATTTATTAAATCATAACAATCATAACCAATTGCTTGTTGATATGATACATCAGAGTTACCATTATACTCTAATTCTGCCCATTCAAGATAAATATTAAAATCAATATTTTTAAAACATTTAAATAAACCATTTAATAATTGATTATGTATGTTATCAAAACTCATCATTGCTTTATTTTCATCTATCTTAATAGGCTTTATTTCTCTTCCAAATGATACTTTATATATATTTTCAATATTATTTAAAGTTTTTGTATTAATTTTATCAACAAAACAATTAATTATTATCTCAAGCATATTTTTTAAAATAATACCATAACGTTCACTTTTTGGCTCTTCAATAAGTTGATCAATTTTTGTAAATTTATCATTATTTAACAGCTCAATTAATTTTTTAATATTCAAAATAAATGCATTATAATTATAATCCATATTTGTTGTTTGTACATTATAATTTTTCATGTGTATTATTTTTTTAATTGAATTTTTAATGATATTTATTAAAAATTTAAATGCACGATTAAAATCCAATTGCATAATGCATCTTTGTATTATTTCAAATAGTTCATTTGTTAAATCAAGAGGATAATAAAGTATTGATTCAGCAAGTATCATGTCATAATCAAGTGCATATATTATTTCCATCAATAAATAACATGATATTGGTGGACACATATCAACCAAATGGCCATTTACAAAATCTTCCATGAGATATTCTTGACATTGAAAATTTGTATTTAATATTAAATATTTGAATGCTTGAATACAGCTATTATCAATTATTGATGTATTTTCATTTTTAGGAATTTTACATGATTCAAATATACTTGTTATTGTATCACAAACATCATCAATATTATTACAATTATCATTTGTTGTTCTTGATGACAAATATCGCAATTTTCCACATTCAGAATCTTTTTTCATCAAGTAGATTTGAATTTTACGATAAAAATCATCCAAGTCATTCATGATTATGTTGTTGTTGTTGATAAATTAATCTATAATTATTTAAAAAACATTCAATTATTACGTCATTGCTACATCTACGCATTTAATAAAATCTCATACCGGTACAGATAAATTGTTGCTGCTGTTGTTGGGTTTTTTTTTCTTTCTTTTTCTTTTTATGATAAATATTTTGTGCTTCCTGTGCTTGCAGTAGTTTTAATAATGGTTAAAATTTGGTATATGGATAATAGTGATGAAGATCAACGTCTAGAACATCATCGTCAACCACCAAAATATCTTACTGTTGATCAACTTTTCCAAACAACTGGAGTTGAATATTTCGAGGTTACATACAAAATAAAGACAGCTGTTGTTATTGTCAAATCTATTTATTTGTTTTGTTTTGTTTTTTAGATTGATTATAAAAATTATTTGATTGATGAAAAGCTAAAAAATTTAAAAGATAAACGAGGATATTCTTATGAGGATGAAATTATTTGCTCCAAGGAATGTCTACAAAATTATGAAGAAAAGGTAAAGAAGAAAATAAATAATATAATAAAATATAATTTTCATGAACTCATGAATTTTTAGTTGAAAAATTTCTTTACTGAGCATTTACATACTGATGAAGAGATACGTTTGGTACTGGATGGCTCTGGATATTTTGATGTAAGAGATAATAATGATGAGTGGATCAGAATTCAAGTTGGACCTGGTGATTTGATAATAATACCATCTGGTATTTATCACAGATTTACACTTGATGTCAACGTGAGTATTACATTTGTTTATTTGTTCGTCTGATATGTACCTATATCAGTTAAATTGTAAATATTATATCTAGAATTTCATAAAAGCCAAGAGATATTTTGTTGGTGAGCCAGTATGGCTTCCTTACAATAGACCTGCTGATAAAATGGATTGTCGACATGAATATCTTGATCGTTTAAATAGTGGCTTCTCAACAAGTACCAACTAATATTGTTTGACAACAACAACAACAACA
>JAPYYR010000154.1:0-89469 GCA_030523065.1 Aphidius colemani | reverse complement strand
TAAGCAAAAAAAAAATTTTTTTTTACTCGAAATTCCTGCGGGCTTTTTGCTTTTCTCGACGTTTCAGAGCATTTCAAGTCGATTAAGACAATAAAAAAAATTTATGTGTTAATTGACACGAAAATTTACGTGTTTACGTAATAGAAGGTTTAATAATTGATGTATAAAAAAAAAAAAAAAAACGAGAGAAAAAGAAATAGTCAACAAAATAACAGCGTAACCTCGGCAACGCCGGGTCGTACTTACTAGTTTACAATAATTATTATTATTTTTGTTATTTTGCTAAACAAGGTGCATTTATATCGATCTTATTTGATTTCTCATTTTGTTTTTTTTTTTGTTCAAAAACTGTTGTGATTGTCTACGAACTTTTATTCATAAAAAATAAATAAAAGTACCAAGATTTTATAGAATTAATAAAATTCCATGAAAATATATAAAAGAAGAAATAAATAACGAAAATTATTGATGTAAAAATAATAATAAAATAAATTAAAATTTCAAGAGACACTATTGAAGAGAAACTTGATGATTCAATGTCATCAAATATAAATATGTATATTTTAAATTTTCTTTTGATAAAAAAATTTACTTTGATTTGAATAAAATAAAATAAAACTCTATATTTTTTTTATTTATTCAACTTATTGCAGAAGTCCTTGGTAGTTAAATAAATGGAGCTTGAGAAAGTGGTGGCTAATTAGAAGTATTTCAAGCGATTCAAGTGAAAATGCAAATCATAAAGAACACACGGGTTAGGGATGATGAGGTAAAAGGTGATGACGTATTTTTTTATTGGGGTGAAATTATATAAAAGTCAAAGAGAGTGAGAAAGAGGAATGAAAAAAAAATAAAAAAAAGGGGAATTTTCCGTAGAAAACGAACGACAAAATGGTTTGCTCGTTTGCAAGACAAAGAGCCTGGTTCATATATATATATATAAGTATATTTAAAATAGTCTTGAATAAATGCTGTCACCCCCATCTATTCTAGAAACGGGCAAAATAGAGTTTGGGTTGTATAAAAAGAGTACAGCTTGATTTCCAACACAAAGCGTTGTGCTATTTAAATTTTACTTTGATTAAGAGATCGGTAATTTTTTTTTTTTTTCTTTCGTTAACCCTCTGACTCCCTGAGGCAACTATTACCTCATGTCGGATCAAATATTTTATATTTTTTTATATTGTATATGAGTTTTATTTTACAGACAAATAAATGTCCTGAGTGTCCCGATTTTTCCGGTGAATCTAACTGATATAATAAAAAAATACGAGAAATAAAAATAAGAAAAAACAAAAAACACCGCAGGGCAGATTGCATGCTACGCTGATTAGCCTAATGGCTGAGTCCTTCCTCTTATTCTTGTACTTGACAAGAGCCTCTTTTAATTCCCCTCCAGTTCGTCTCACTTGATTTGAATCAATAACTATTCCTTCAATTAGGTTTTTTTAAAAAAAAAACAAAAAAAAAGTATCAATATTTACGTTTGACTTTCAAAATAGCTACTTGAAATAAATGTCATTGAGAATGAGTGGATATAATAAAAATGTATAATACATTTTATCATTCATCTTTCATTCATTTGAATAATTCCACTTGTATATCAAAAGAATGTTTAAGACGTTCCTTTAAACTCTTAGTTACACGAAAAAAATTTTTTAGTTGAAATAAAAAATAAAGATTTGAATAACCTCCATCTCAGCCACTACCACCCATCAATCAATTCAAACAAAAAAAATAATTGTAATGTGTCAAAGAAGAGATTTTAAAAAAATGAAAAAAGAAACAGAATAATGTAATAGTAATAAATAAAAATTAAAAAAATGTTAATTATAAATAAAGAAAAAAATAATATATAAATGAATTTGAATGACAGTTAAGAAATAATAACTGGGCAGTTTAAAAACCAGTGGCTGACCTCTGGATGCTGCGATAAATTGTTTCCAGTGATTTGAATGTGTAGGTGACCCTTGTGTTGTTGATGGCCAGTACTCACCGGCCGCCTTTCCTGCGTCTGTGACTCCGTAAGGTCCAATTCCCATGTGTGCAGGTGGTGGATTTGACGAATGCAATAAATCACCATTTGGACTAAAGAATGCTGGTAATCCTCCTGGATGTCCACATGCAATTCCCATTTTGCTTGCCTGAAAAAAAATAAATATTTATAATTAAAAATAAATGTATACTAATGTGCAAAAAAAAAAAATAATAATACATATAAAATTTAAAGTCAAATAGCAAACAAGATTATTTTTTTATTTTATCACAATTTGTATTTTTACAAGTATAAAATGTAACGACAAATTTAAGCAATAATTCAGTGGGAATTTATTTTGTAGATGTGGTGTATAAAAGGATTTGAAAAACAGAGTTGAGGATCAATTTACGAAACCAAAGTGGTGCGCCCTTTGGCACTTGAAGGTCTTTGAGTATTACGGATATATTTTTCATATTCTTGTCAATTTCATTGACTCCTTGGTTTCGACAAAGAGTCAAAAAATTAGCTCAATTTAAAAAAATAATAATGATAAAAAATAAAATAAATTTCCAGGATTTAAACGCAATAAAATGGGTGAAAAATATTATTTTTAGTTAATATGAAATGGGATTGATGTTTAAGACGCTATGCATCGCACGTCAAAAGGCTCGTACCATTAATGCAGCCGTATCTCTCATCGACCTGACCGCAAGAAGCAAACCAGGGTCAAGTGGTTCTCGTTCCATCCATAATAACACCCGAGATAAAAGCCGAACTGTTTCTTTGGCATTAGGAGCATCATCTTCTATATCAAACTCATTAAAATTCTCTTGCTTTTCATTAGTATTATTTTCATCGAATTCTTTTTTGACACACTTTGCCAAGTTGCTTTCATCATCTATCAACCATTGCTCAAACTCAATGTTTCCAACATTGAGACCGACTTCACTTGTCAGCTCTCTTAACTCTGCAATCATTTGTTGGTCCTCATAATGATGATTTGCTTGATGAGGTAGTTTTGAAAGTGTTGGACCAGGAGGAGGAGGTATTTGACTGTCTTCATGCTCTTGAAATAATATCCAGCTACGAGTAAAAGTTTCTGAGCGAATTGCTAACCATGCACGATGAAGTTCAAAAAAAGCTTCTTTCAAAGTAAATCTACGTATTCGTTTGTCTAAATTTCTTTCACATCTTTCTTCAAGATCAAGTTGACTACGTACATTTGTTAGCAAAGCTACAGCTAGTCTAACTCTAAGTTCATTGGCAACAATTTTTGGCTCTAAACCATCTTTTGGAACAATAAATAATCTAACAAGACCATCAGCTGTTATACATTCTATTTCAGGTGGTAAATAATCTGCTTCTTCAGCAACTAAAATGGCACCATTAGGATGCATGGCAATAGCAGTAGTAGCAAATTCTCTATGAAACCACCATAAAAAAAGATCAGCTGTTAAAGCACCGCTACCTCCACCAGCATAAATAACTGGCTGTGTAATCATATTTACATGACTGAGACAATTGGGACGCCAATGACGACCAGCAACTAAAAGTCTTGTTCGATGTCTTCCATCATGATCAGCAGCACCAACTACCCAAATACGTTCTCCCGTTACTGTACGTTTGCCTGGTAGATCTCGCCAATCGAGAAATGATACATGAGCAAGGTAAATTCGACTTTGATCATATCCTTCGAGGACATTTTTCAGGATCTCTAAAGGCGCGTGCGTGACTGTTTGGTGAGTCGGTGAGCTTGGACAAACTACCAGTGGATTAACTTTTGGCTCAATAAGTGGATAACTTTCAGATACTGTTGTTGAATTTAATGGTAAAGAATTATTTAATACTTTAGAAGAATACGATATAATATCATCTGTTATCTTTAGTTTTCTACGTTTTTTAAAATTATTAAATCTAGATTCTTTATTTATGTTGAATTCGTTCTCTTCAGTATTGTCAGTGATTGATGATTCGCTATCTGCAGAAGATTCACTCCGATCAATATCATTTGCGGTTATTGGTTTTTGTTGGTGATGTTTTTTAAAGGAATTGAGCAGCGGGGCGCTGTCAAGTGCATCAAGCTCCGGGGATCGACGCGTGCGCGTCACAATAAATCGACCTGTCTCGAGCTCAACAGCGCCAGCGTTATCGTTTGCTTTGAGCTTTTTACCCGTTATTATTGTCTCGACCACGTTTCTTCGTCTGCGCTCTTGCCTTGTCCGTTCATCTAACCTTCGCGTCACACAACCACGCACTTTTTGACCTTTTCTAGGAACTTTTGCCCGCGCACACTTGACACTTCTTGGCGACATAATCGCGTAGAGTCTTGCACAACTGTGCACAACTCACACAGACCAAGTACCACCAACATCAAAAGTAGTAATCAATTTATATTAAATGCTATTAACCATTTCATGATGTTATCCATCGTTACATCAAAATTTTTCGACTTTTTACCGTTTTTTTTTTGGCTAATTTTCTCTCAATCGAAAGAAAAAACTGTTAAAGGATTAATCTTTTAAATGACACTTGGTGAGTTTATTTTGTTTCAGAGTTCTCTTGCGCTACTGAACGACGACTGAGCAAAAAGCTGCGACGCAACCGTCAAAGGCCGGTGCAGGAACTGGATGGCTTTGATGTACCACCGCCCGACGCGCACAAAGGCAAAAGTGGCTCCCAGAAAGTTCGAGTTGGTTGGCATGTTACGCTCCTAGGTACACAGAGGACGGGTAGAAATGTGACCCCTAGGGGTAAATGTGAAACAGAGATAGAGATGAATTGATAAAACGTCATGAAAAACCCAAAATATCATAGTGCAAGTTGGAGTGAGATGATCTCTTCAGCACAAGGATAACAAATTGAATAAAAAAAGTTGAAACATTTTTCATATCAAACAAAGCACACAAGAATGATCTCATGATATTTGTACTCGATATTGTTAAATATATTATATTTTTTTTCATTGCACTTGTATTTTGTGTTGCTGATGTTTATAAGTTATATTGTAATTACTAACTTTGACCTCTGTCAAATGTTCCATCTAGGCTAACCTATCGATTTTAAATGCACGACTAAAGTAGTCGATATCGATCAGACGTTCACGACACTCTTTGTACTTAGTGAGGGAAAGTAGTTTTATCACATTTTTCTATGCTCATGTAATCACGTTGGTATTGTGTTGAAATATTTCTCTTTAATTTTTGTACCTTCTATTCAGTCTGCAACTACTGTCATTGTCTCTGTTATATGTTTTTTATGAATTTTGTATTATTTTTTTTTTTTTATTTTTGCATGAAACATTCATATGCGTTATACAAACTTTCAATGTAATATATGAATATGAGTCACTAACAGTGGCTCGACATATGACTACACTATTATCTTGACATTATTCAAGTTTTTTAAAAGATTATACAAACAAATACTTTATAAATATCAAAAGCATTTATGAATTATTAAAATTTTTTTTTTTTTCAATATTCCATGCTAATTTATAGAAATAATTTTTTTGTGCTCTATCAAGCAGCTTATTTTTAATCATAAAATAATAATAAATAAAAAAATGGTATAAAAATTCATTGAAAAAACATTTTAACAAAAAAGAATTGCATAAACACTTGAGTGCACACGACGAATTCAAGCATTTTTCATGAAAAGCAGATGAAAAAAAATCATATATATACACCGAATACACTATAGAAATGAATGAAATAACATAAATAAAAAGAAATATTAAAAAAAAGGTGGGTGAAAGCGCCTTGGTATGGCTCTGTAATATGATAAAATTCAGTAACGAGCACTCCACTTGCTTGAGCAGATTTCGCAGCAACGCACCGACGCAGGTTAAACATAAATTGGCTCGAGTCCGATTCAGAATGTTACATACTTATATACACATAAAAATTACATAAATACATTCATACATATACGAATATATTTATTATGATGTATGTATATTCAAGGGTTGGAGGAAAAATAAAATAAAAAAAAAAAGTCCCATGAATTATTCGAAATACATTAATCCGCTTGGCTTCCAGTAAAGTATCGTCGAATTTTCCATCCTCCATGATATCTCTCTTTCTCGTTTACTCGATTTTTATTTCATCTCACTTTTGCATGTATTATCGTAACTATAATCATCCTTTTCCTTGAAAAGCAATGAAAATTTTGTGTAGTGGGAGATAGATACACGATGAGAAAGAAGTAGGGCGTCGAATCTCGTTCAACACCGACCAACCCTAAGTTTAGTTGCCGGGGTAACGAGAGAGGCGTAGGCGCGGGATAAAACTGATGGATTTCCGGTGAGGGGGTATAAATTCAGCGCATCAGGGGTGGAATTATTTATATATATATATATATATATATATATTTATTTAACAACGATATAGCAAGAGGGTTAGCAACTTGAAAAGATAGCGAGATAAATTTTCGAATATATAAACGAGGATGTCTCGAATAATCAAACGTTCAAAAGGTGAATATATTTGAATATTTTCTTGGTAAAATATAAAAGAGTAGGATGAGAAAAGGTGAGGGGTAGGTAGGTGATGATATATATACCTGTATAAATAGATTTTAACTGAGAATTTGCAATGGCAATTTAGTCTTTCAAGTACTCGAGACTGTTTTGTTACAAAGAACAGTACAATATACGTTTTATACTATTATGAATAAAAAAAGAAAAGAGAAGGGCAATTTTATAAAATTTTAAAGCATGTGCTTTTAAGCTCTTGGGGTTGGTAAGACGAAAGCCGTTGGTATTACCACTTCACAAGGAAGTTAGCAAAAGAGGGAAGAAAAAAAATTGTCATGTTATTATTTTGAAGCAAGCAAAGAAGAAGATGGTGTGCGGAAAAAGATGAGATAAGTTCTGGTATAGAAAAGATATACGGTCACTAGGTTGTCAGACAAGTAGAGTGCTTGACTAGGGGTTGGTTGAGTAAAATTATATGCAAAAGTTTATCAGAGTTGATAGATGGCAGTGTATGTACTGAGGGCAATTAAGAAAATTTAAAAGAGCCCTGAATTTTATATTTATAAAAAACCAACTGAAGGCAACTGTTGTCCCTTTTTTTATTCTTTTCAATATATATTATGAGAATTTTTGATTATAATAAAGACATTTATAATAATAATACATAGAAAAAATAGTAGCGAGTAAGATTGAGCTTCGATAAGCTAGAGTATTGGTGAGGGCGGCGCGGTATGTTCAAGTGGAAACTACGGCCAATCCGAAGGAATCGTTGCCATGGCTACCAGCGCCTGCGTCCATCGTTGCCCTGCATCCCCAACAACCATACACTTTTTCCACCCAGTTATATAAAACACCCCTTAATTTTCCTACCAATTTTTCTCTCTCATATTCCGACATTCTTTTTTGTCTATATCTCTGCTGATATAACACAACTAGAACAACCCTTTGATACACACCTTCTCAAACCAACCCTTGGATATTCACTTTCAACTATGACCACAACATCAGTTTGGAAAAGTATGAAACTTGCTTTAACCCACTTTCACATTCGGGTTAAATGTTTCTATATCTTGAAATGGACAGTCATCTGATGCAGATGATATTCAAAAACTATTGCTAAACAGTTCAAAGTTTGATTTATTTATTGGCAAGTTCTATAACTTGGACTAAATTTAACTCACATTTTTTCTCAAAAGCTTTCAATATAAATTTTACGATAAAAAGTTAGATTTTATCTTTCCTTCAGTAAGCTGATTTAAAAAAGTTTATTGACTATTTACAGTGTTACCTTTTTTAACGGTAAATTTGATTGCAATTTTTTTTCTTTTTTTCCCACACTTATCAATTTTGTGATATGCATAAAAGTAAATCGATACGATAATGTTTAAAATAATAATGAGAAAATAAAAATAGAAAAAAAATTTATTCTTGTTTTTGAATTAACAAACTTGTATTATATAAAATGACCTTTATATTATTAATTTTTTGAATAATTAATAATTGATTTGAAAAATTGTCAATTAGCCAGTATCGTGGCCTGGTTTGACCTGGGCTCGACAAGTAATTTTATTGTACTGCATATATTTACATTAAAATTAAATTTATTTATATCTATATATAAAATACCGTGTGAGTTTATTTATGAAATAAAATACGCATGGTAAAGTGTGTCGGTTTTGTTGGTCGATTTACGTGCAATGATCTCGACTGAAATATCGCGCCACATTGGTTATATTCAAAGTAGTGTGCCGCGCGCGTTTCATACACAGCCTTTGAGCTACCGACGATCCGATAAGAATGAAAGGAAACTATTGCAATGTTTATAAACACACACAGTGCGCGTCTGGGTGAGGCACCCAAGCAACTTGTGTGTTTTTATCGTATTAATATCGACTCATTGCCAGTGAATGCAAAAAAAATAAATATACATTTATAAACACTTGCAATACATCTATTTTGCATGAATATTTTTAAACTAATTTCATTGAATCCAAGAAACTTTATGTAATATATAAAAATAAATAAAATGTAAATTAGTCATTGCGATTATCAAAAGTATATTTTCAACTATTTTTAATGCAAATATTTTCAAGTTATTGTGATGCCTTGACGTAAACAATCTTCCGGCATGTCTTAATGAAGTACAACACCAAAGATCAAGGAAAGTTGCCACTTTCAAAGGCAAAGATTACGAGTTAAAGCGTCGAAGCGTCTCAAGAAAGTCTTTTGGGTTAAACAAAAATATACAGAGCGGAGAAATAGTGTGCTTGTGTATTTTTTTTTTTTTTTAATATTATTTTTCTTGTTGTTGTTTAGTCCTTTGTTTAATAAACAGTTTGTCTTGCGTAACTATAAAGAGAATATTACGACGAAGAAAATGTCAAAATAAAAAGCAAAGAGATAGGTAAATTTTCATAGACTTTGTTGTATCATCATTGAAGGTAAAATACTTTGACAAAGTTGGAAGCATTGCGGAGTCAACAGGCGCGTCGGCACGCGCAATCAAGTCACACCGTTTGATCTGTAAAATCATGAAGCAGTTCTCTCATGTAAACAGCCTCAGCTCTTTCAACAGTAAACACATCCAAACATGATTCATCAGTATTAACCAACAGAAATTATCGTGACTTTAATGGTGATGATGTGATACACTTGCTGGTAGATGTTTTTAATTTTTTCCTTCTTTTTTTTTTAAATATCAAAATAAGATGATTAGTGTTATGACAAATACTGTCATTTAAAATAATCTTGTTTTTTTTTGTATGCGACAGATGCTGAATATATATTTGTAAATAATATTTGGATAGACAAGACGGCAAGGATAAATACTGTATCCTGAGGGTGAGAGTAGGTGGTGGCAACAGGGACAAATAGATAAAAAAAGAGAAGAAAAAGTTAAATTCGGTTGGTGGATTTATGATGTAGGAGAGAAATTGAGTGGGTGGTGAATTGAAGGGTGGGTTGTCGGCAGGATCAAAGGGCATTATTGAGTGGGTTGGGTTGAACAGTGTGGTGCTGGCAGGCCGCGTATATACTACTAGTAAAACGTACAGCAAAATAACACGAAAGCTCATGATAGAAGAGGAAGTGGAATAGCACAGGCGACAACGAGCAAATCTGATTTTCGCTTCACTTGGGGGGCTTTCACTGTATACAATTTCATGTGTATGTTTTAAGACAGATATGTATGTATATATACTTTCTCAATTTAATCGTAATGTATGTGTTTGGAATGCAACAACATTCTTTAAGCTTGACTTGATATTGGCCTCGACTTTGGCATACTTTGTAACTTGCATACTAAAATTTTGTGTATTCAAAAAGTTTCAAACTCAAGTTATATATAGCTTGATTTCTCATTTTCCAAGTTAGCCAATCTAAACTTCATCAGCAGTACCAAGGTCATCATTTTTAAAACTTTTTTAAATTTATTTTTATTAATACATCATGTTTGTTTGTTTCTTCTTTTTCAAGTTCAAAAGTTTACATAAAAATTACAAAGAGTGTTCAAGTCAAAATCATAGAAAGTTTGAATTTCTTTGAAATACATCAGCCGGTAAATTAAATGATGGTGGCACCTCACAGCTGGAGATCAAAGTGAGCAAGTGCGTAAAAAGAGCCTCAAATATTATGGAAAAAGTAAAAAAAAAAAAAAAAGAAAATTGAGGTAGATGTGAAAATATGATGTGAAGAAAAATGAAGTATAATAATCATGAGGCTGTGAAAAAAAGAGGAAAATTGACGATGCATATATCAACGAAAAAAAAATAATAAAAAAACCCAATTTTCATATTCATATTTCAACTCTTTGCGTAAAAACTTAATTACAGAATTTCGAGACAAGGTTTTAAGGATCAGACGAACATTACCATGAGCATATATGTATAACGCTTCAGACAAAAAAATTAAAAAAATCGCGAGAGAAAGAGAGTTTGCTGCGTGCTTGAAACGAGGCGAGAATGAACGTGACATTGTCGAGAAAAGTTAATTACAAACACCAACGAGAGGTAGTATATTACAGTGCAAACTAGCTAGAATACTATACTTGAATACTCTATGAGGCTTCAAAATAAAAAAAAAATCTACGTACTATTTTATTACCTCCATGATATAAATCATTTTTTAGTCATTAGATGTATAAAAAAACGAGGCATTTACTATTATCGTAATCAGTTTTTGATACAGCTAAAAGAAAATTCAAATCAAGCTTTAAATATAAAACTTTATCAATACGTTCAAAGACAATTTCCTTGTTGATTTAAAAATAATTTCACTTCTAATATTGCAAGAAAAAAAAATTGTCATCACTTGGAATATTAATAAAAAGAAAAATGAATAATAAAATACAAACAAAAAGCAAGCAATGAATTGTTGTTGTCCAAGTATCAGGGGACAGTGGTCTTATTGTTCGACAGGTTTTCCCTCTTGACCCATCAGGCACAAAATACAAATCAAGAGGGGGATAAGAATTGAAACGCCTTATTAGCAATATGGACCATGCATGCTACATAAAAAATTTTTACAAGGGTGACATCAAATCAGATGAAATGTTTTGATCACAATGAAAGCGATATGATATCGCGATTGCTCAATGAGATCCCCTCTTGTATACTTATATTTTTTCTTTTCTATTTTTATTCAACTCATTCATATATATATTTCAGTCCAACCCCCACAATCAATTCCCTCCCCGGATTTAATTCACTCACCCTCTTGTTTTTTTTTTAAACACATAAGTACATAAAGTTGATGAAAAAAAGCTTAGAAAAATATTGTTCCAGTATTTATTTGGGGAAATTATATTGAAAGTGGTAATTTACCTTAAATTATATGGTTAAAATCAAAAGTATTATTAAGTATATAATGACTGTGGCAGAGTAGCAATTCGTTAACCAGGTGGTGCTACATATGAACGTCGATTAGTAACATCAAAATTTTGCTGTTCTCTTTCTTTTTTTTTTTTTTTGTACTCAGACAAATCTAAATGTATACATGGAAAAACCTATGAGACAACAATGCATAGATCGCATAGATAGATTTTTTTTAAGACAAAATAAATAGCAGTCATAGTTATTCAGTCAAACCCCCGCCCTCTTTATAATCGAGAAACTTCAAACGATACAGAGCATTGGAATCATGATTGGAACGGCCGGCTGCTAAGCTAAAGGGGTTTCAAAACGCCCCTCACAACCTCTTGTTCATGGCGAATACATTGATAAACACATTGATAGACATGGTATATACATAGCATACGTTGTCGATCTCACTTCTGTCAAGCATATCTAGCAGGCGGAAATGGTGGTGATGCTGATGTGTTCGAAGGGGGTATTAGATATACAGATATAGATAGAAGAAGTGGGTATCCAGATGAGTGAGTGAAACAACTATATAGACGATGAAGGCAAGGAAGGGTATAAAAGCACGCTATCCAACGGGGATATTTCGTGGGCGGGTTTCTCTATGTTCATCTCTACCCGGGTCTAATACATCTTCTATATATGTGTGGATCTAACTCTACTCTACTATTCACCCCTTGAGCATCACCCTGGCCTAGACTCATGATGAAATTCCTGGCATTCAGTCGTTGCATCCACTGTAACTATATATCTAGTACATTGGATGGCCTCCGATACACAAGCTAGCTCTTTCACTATGTATTGATATAGATATATAGATATGCAGTAAGAGTAAGTGAGACACACAAAGACTAAAGAGGACTAGAGCGAATAAAAATGTTGTTGGCAAAGAGAGATCATGTTGCTTGTGTGCCCGTTCAGCGTTTCTATACGTATTGGAAACTATAGACATTGCTCATCGCAATATAGCTAGATCATAGATTTGACAAAGCATAAAACTCAATGGTTTTCCTGTTTATATATAACAAATGATATATGTGAAGATATATATATGTATTATGTACTTAGTATATATATTTTTGTAGAAAATAAATATACGAAATAATGTTGGAATTCAAATACAGATACTGGACGAGATTGGAAAATCGAATCGATTCTGGGCAACCTCTTGGAAAATATATAGAGAATAAAATATTGGGTTTTTTTTTCTAGAGCTCCGCCTTTCAATGTCGATAGAAAACACCACATATTCAAATTGAAAAGAATGGTATTTTTTAGTATTTATTGATGCGTTATTGGTACGCTTGTTCAATTGAGGATATTAAAAACAGAATTCAATTTGTAAATAGAATTTTATAAAATAATAAAAATTGCTATTTAAACTTGAAAATAGAGTGAGAGAAAATATAATTAAAAAAAGTAATTTTCAGCAGAGATAATATAACAAACAAACAAGTCAATATGTCTTGTGTTTTGGAAAATTGAAAATTTTACCTGTATATTATTAAAATTGTATTGTACTGGCAAGTTGAAGTTGATAAGTCTTTGGTGTCAGCAACAGCTTCATGCCTACACTGAAATACAGTGGAAAATCATGGGGTCGCTTTTCTCTCTAACCATCACTCTTCTCATTTTCACCCTACTATATTCTACCTTTTGTTGTATTTCAGTCTGTCGGCAACAACACTCGACCTATTCGTTTATATACCAATGAACCAGCTAAACTTGCTGCAGGGTGAGATCACGTAATTAGTTATGTTGCCTTTAGCAAGTCCAACAACCACCATTACCACCATTTATTTATTTCAATTTTTACATGTCCAATTGTCTTTATGTTCAATTAATGAATTTATATAAATTGTTTCATACTAAAGGCAGATTTTTCAATGTTAAAAAAAAAAAATACTCTGTGCTTTATATGAAAAATAAATGTAAACCAAAAGCTTTGATAAATCGTTTGGATTTTAATGTTTGATAAAAGTTTTTTTATCGACAAATTCACCATAGATAATCCAAGATTTTCACCCAAGTAAGTCAGGCTTTAGGTGATGGATTTCCGGTCTCTACTTTACTTGACATTTTTTTATTTATTTTTTTTTTCTTAATATTACTTTTATGAACTTTGAGGGACTTTTGATTTTTTTTCCTGTTTTTTATTTTTATTATCCTTTTTTTTTACCTTACCCTACGGGGGCCTTTAGTACTTGAGCAGATGAAGAATAAAAAACCTTACAAATATTAAGAACCAGCTTCTCGTGGCAGTTGAAAATATATATATATATCGATTAGATGCTAACAGAAGCCTTGCCAAAGCTGATTTATTTTTGTCTTAATGTCTCCAGAATTTTATATTTGATTCTCATGTATTCATACGCAGTCTGTGTTGTCAGACAATAAATATTTTTATCTCAATTTTTCTTCAGTATAACATCAAGTTTTCTAATAATTTTGTTTTACCAAAATTCATTTAATCTAAATTTCTATTGCTGACCCTTAACCCTTTTACCGTACTATAAAACTTCAAACGTAAACTCCTAAATTGAAATTGAATTAAAATAATTCAAAGAATTCAAAGAATTAAATTTCGATTATCCTATAATATACAAGAATTTTCATTATTTTATCTTCGTTTTAATCTCACCACTATCCTCAAGACTATAAAGTTTATACATATCCCGATTAAATATCAAAGAAAATTATTAGAAAACTTTTGATACATTTTTTTTTTCATTTTGATTATTAATTTAAAGTAGAGTATCTACCCGAGTTATGTGAAAAATAAAATATTCTGTACTCAATGATTTTATTAAACTTCAAGTAAAAATAAAAAAGAAGAAAAAAAAAAAAACCGTGATGCTGAGGTGAGTATACACTTGGGGAATCCAGTCTTGATGATAAAACGCAGCCGCATCATGTTGCCACTAATGAGCAAGCGACTTGTAACACATCTTTTTTTTATTGTATTTTATTTCCTGTTTAATGTGAGAAAAAAAAAAATACAAAAAAAAAAAAAAAAAAAAAAAAAAAAAAAAAAAAAAAAAAAAAAAAAAAAAAAGGTTCTATTATTTTTCAATTTTATACCGTGTTCATTCGTCTATTTGATGCAAACAAAAAATGAATTCTAATCCATTGAGGCGATTAATATTTGTGTAAACATCACCCTAAATCTGCAGGTGGTAAAATCATGTATTAGTTCTCCCTCGAAGGGTCATTCATACACTTTGTATTGTACAAATTGATGAAATATGAAACCCACCTGCTTCTCTTATACATAATTCCCCTGAATTTTTTTTTTTTCCACTATTTACTCTTTCTACATTCATAACCATTACATACTTTTGACTTTTGATCAATTTATCAAAATACGACGTTTATTTGGATATACCCTATTCTATTTTGTAAAATATTCCTGGAAATTTTCTGATAAATATTTTCAGAAATTTACCGAAAATACAAACAGGAAAGCTTGTGGTCAGCTGGGAATTGTTTAAATATATTTTTTAATACAAAACTGATAAGAATAAAAAAAAAAAAATTCATTTGAAATTAACTTATGTAACTTATTTTATAAGAATGAGCTCCGGTAAATTATTTTGTTTGACATGATGAAGACAGCAAATATAATATCGCTTGTCGAGGTTTTTCTCTGCGATTTATCTCAGCGATTTGTCATTTTGTTTAACGTACATTTTTCGCGGACGTTTACAAAAAATATATTCAAAACCGAACACTTTTGTTTTATGGAAAAAATTCCAGAATAATTTCATATGAATGCTAAAAGATTCAAAATAAATTTTTTAATTTCTCAAATAAAATATCCCTTGAATTTTTATATTTATATTATAAGTAACTTTTTTTTCCTTCTTACGATACTGATAATGTTTTACGCACAAGAGGAATTGGTGTTAAAAAATCGAAGAAATAAAAAATAAAAAAATAAAGGTGAGCTGGAAGCCATCATGCATTCTATGTTCTCGCTTACGCTTTTGCTAAGTGTTCGTATTTCAAACAATGCTCGAGCTACTCTTGCGTTCCGTATTTCAACATGTTGTACCTAGGTAAGCGAGGGAGATGAGAAAAAAGGGGTTCACCATGGAAAAAAAATATATATGTATATAAAGGTAGTGAATCTCCCCGTCGGCACTTCCATCCCCAATGTACTACGCTCTCTACAGTTTTTTCATTATCGTTCACATATCCCCGAGTTCTTGTTTCTAGATGATGATATATTTTTAATTTTTTTTTTGTCCATTTTTCAACACTTTAAAATAAAAAATATCGAGTGTCAAAGTCAATATAATCCAAAGGATATGAGTTTTTTTTTTTTTTTTGTAATTGGTAGTTTTTTAAAATAAATTTACAAAAAGAAAATTAGAGTCTTGTATGCTACGATGATATTTTATATTAAAAAAAATATCATAAGGATAAACAAGTATAAAAATCAACTGCTCAAATAATTACATTGTAGGAAACACTATAAAATTAACCATCATAAACGTGTGAAAATAAAAATCAAGAGTAATTATTATGATGCAATGTAATGATAGTGATACCTGTTTGTAATAATAATCCGACAAGTTAATCAACTTGTTTGCATATAAAAAAAAAAAAAATAATTATATTTTATATAAAAAGAATTCAATTTAGTATGAAAATTATTAGACCGAGTGGATTTTCTTATTGATGTACACAGGCATTGAATATTATAAGAACATAAAAAGTATAATTTACTTTTGCATTGCGTGCAATTTACCGTGTATCAAGAGCTTGCTTGAGCATCAAAACCGACAAACCAGTACCACCACAAATTCACCTTCTCACATCATACACTACATATATACGTACAAGCTCTCATCAACTTTGAGAGTCTTCCTATTCTATTCAATCTCTCTATCGGTCTTCTACACTCAATTTTATCTACCTATATCTGACCTTGATGTTCTCATCAATTTAAACCGACTCAAATATTTTTTTCTCTTAATCAAATACTGATTTCCATAGAGAAAAAAAAAATAAAACACCAAATCTTCAATCTAAAAAAGTGAATTTTTCAAGATGATGATTTGGTTTTTTAATTATAAATAGGCTCTCAAAAGCTTCAGGATGTCATTCAATTTGAGCTATAAAATCTTGTTTACTCTTAGCAATAAAATATCTGACAATGGAAAAAATATTTTGTAAACAGAAAATAAAAAAAAAAAGCTAATCCTTAGTAATTGATCTAGTGATTGCACAAAGTTTTTGCCAATAGTGTATGAAAGTAGATGGGATTTTAGATGGTTGAAATACATCTTAAGTATAGTAGATAAAAGCAAGCAAGGCAACAACAGCAAAAGCTAAAAATGTTGAAGAATGAAGACACTGGCTTTTGTATTGTACATGTAGTATTGTACACAACGAACAAAAATCTATTTTTTTTGCCCGAAATAAAAAAAAGAGAAATGAGAATTGACGGGGTGGATTAGTGAATTGTTGGTTTGAGAGAAAAAGAATTGGATCGAAGAAGTTGTCGAGATATATTAACCAGGAGAAAATAAAAAAATTGTATTCACGTTTTCAATATACTAAAAGTTCATACGCAAATCAAAAACAAACTTCCAATGGATACAACCATTTCATACTCTGCGACATCCAGATGTTGGCTTTTCTATTTTTTTCTTCTCGCAATTTTAGTTCACTCAAAAATATCAGTTCATCTATTTGTGTTACTGACAAGAAACTTTTAGTCTATAAATATCTAATGAGATCGGTCTTTAGTGATTGTCTACATTTTAACAACCTCGAGGTTAAATGCATTTGATGATATTTTACCTTACAAAATTTGCATTGTTGATTTCGCTTATCTATCGGTTTTACTAACGCCTCAACTCTCAAGTTGTTCTAAAACTATTTCAATGAGTTATATGTTACTCGTTGATGGTTGGTTGGTTATTAAAAAATTTGAACAAAACAACAAAATTGAGTTTTCTAAAGTTTAGATATGTAATTGAAGTTCATGTTGAGAACAAAATTGAAATTTATATTGTTTCTTTCATTTTTTTTTCTGAAAAGTTTATTTAATTCCGGATGATTGTTAAGACTCAAAGATATACCCACTGGGTCCTACTATGTCCAATGAATTTTTTATCATTGTTAGAGGACAGTAGTAACAAAAAAAAAAAGAAGAAATTTTTATTTCTTTTTCTTTAGGTACATAACGTGAAGAGGCTACGAGCCTCGAGGCGAATTTTAATTTCCTGATTAGGCACTGAGAAATTTAAAAAGGTCTATAAAAAAAAGACTATATATAGAAGAATTTAAGAGTGGACAATAAGAAAAGAAGAATATTTTTTAAAAAGCCAAGTATAATATGCGGCCATTAGGATTTTTCAAACGTCTTTATATCTTTTTTTTTGGTTATTATTATTTTTTTTTTTCGAGAGTTTTTCGTTTTACGTCATTTTGCATCCGTCGTAAAATAAACC
The DNA here is from genome assembly GCA_030523065.1 of Aphidius colemani. Classification (NCBI taxonomy): domain Eukaryota; kingdom Metazoa; phylum Arthropoda; class Insecta; order Hymenoptera; family Braconidae; genus Aphidius; species Aphidius colemani. Next base: position 71,697 of record JAPYYR010000154.1, on the reverse strand, counting down.
AAGAAGAGCGGATCTGGTTTTATATATAATGTGAATGACAGTCACCCTATTTTATTCATAATATTCTGGCCAATCTCTCTCTCTATTTTCTTTTTCATATAAAAAACATTTTTTTTTTATTATTCTGTTTGCATTTACCATAGAAAAACACAACCAACCTTGTTATCTTAGCCGGGTGTCCTATGCTCTGTTGCCTTATAATGCATTTTATTATTTTTTTTCTAGTTTGCTTGAACCTCATCACTCACCCTCACTCACATAAAATATTCAACATTTTCTTCTTTTGTCATGAGATGTGCTTAAAATTTTTAATATCCTACAATGCTCGTTAGCGCAATCTCAGATAATGATAAGAAAAATATATATTATCTTTGTGTTATTTTTTACGATTATATTATGAGCTTTTGAGTAAGTACAATTACAATAATTATTACGAAATATAATGATAGCTAGATTATAATAATAAAATAAATTTATAATGTTGGTTTTTAAAATAAAATTAATGATGAAAATTATAAATATAAAAATGTCCATTTTGTAATGTCGTTAAAAATTTCTTTAGAAATTTCATTTATGTAAATTTAAATTCCTTTTTCTACCAAAAAATTTACAACTATTTTTTTTTTCTTCTATGCTACGCTTTTTCAACCTATTTGTTTAGCTTTTTTTCTTCCTTTCTTCAAGCAAAGACAATGAGAATTTGTTAAGGCCCATTAAAAAGTTGCAATTAACATTTAATATATATAAACTTTCAAGATGAAAAAAAGCATATATATGCTTTATAAAGAGTGTGGTGTGGCGAGAAGGAAAGAGAGACTGAGTTAAAAATAAAATAAAGAAATAAAGAAAAAGATACTAGGGAACAAAGTGAAATGTCTAATGAAAGGACCTTTTAGCCAATCTGGCTAAATGCCTTTTCAGATGAAGCAAAAACGGAGGCCGCAGTTTAAATGGACGACTCACCCCTGATTGGGAAGAGTTTGCTTCTATTCGTGTTGGACTGTTGGTTATTCATCGTAGGTGAAGCACAGATTATATACCAAGCAATCTCGTTCATGTTTTTTTCATTTATATTTTTTTTATATTATCCAAAGATATTCTACCATCAAAAAAATACAAAAAATAAATAAATGGAAATGAAAGAAATGCACCTAAAGTCGAAAAGATTTTAAAGCTCAGATTTATCTGGCATCTTCATTTTTCTTTATCAGCAAAAGAGGAAAAAAACAAAAAAAAATTCAAGAAAAAAGCTTCGTCTGACGGAAGACATACGCTTGACCGTAAAAAAGCGATGCGTTTTTTCATCATTATATATTTTCGTATTTTTTTTTTTACTATACATTTCTTTTCTATTTTCTTTTAGAATAGTTATGCCTGCCTGCCTGCCTACTGTAAAGTTTAGTCGTACATAATGCTTTAACGTGAAAAAAATGGCAAAAAAAGAAATTATTTTCCATTGATAGTGCTTGAGTTGAATTCAGAGTCGAATGAAGGAATTTTTCGTTTCCAGATATACAAATTTTTTTTTAACTCTCATCTTGGTGAGTGTAGGCTACATACACGCTATTTACCCCGGGACACAGAATAAAAAAATGAACGAAATGAGAAAAAAAGTTAAAAAAGAGAAAAATAGTTTGGTAATAGCCAGATGTTATGCGTCTATTTTTTTATTTATTTTTTTCTATGCAAAAGCCAAGTTTGTGTATTCGTTCATTCGTGTTTTATTCAATGCTCATTATATATTTCTCATAGAAAACATATACACGAAAAAGATAAACAAAAGAAAATAAAAAAATTATCCTCATTTTACATTTGTTGTAGAGTCAGAGTGGAAAAAAAAAGAAGAGAAAAATGATGATGAGACTGTTCTAGATGCATTCATGATTGGAAAACAAGTGAGGTACATTAAAAAATATACTATAATAATTTGAACTATGACAAGTTTGTTGTTCATGAGGCTGAAGTGAAGGAACTAGTCTCATTATGATGGTACTCTAGTGGGCAAAAGACATCAACAGTCGGTGACGTCTATATATTGTCTCTTTTCTTTTTGTTCAAGATTTTCTTTTCTTTTTATTTTTTGGCCTCTGAGAAGGAGAATCCACTTCAACGAGTACTTATCCTCTGAGTTTGCTCTTTTTCAACGCTCGTTGAAAATATATTTTAATATATAAGTGTTGAAAAGAACAAAGCTCGTGTGATATATATAACTTCAATACCACTGAGTATTTTCTCTTGGCTAACCAACAACAGTGGTCAACCACGCGAGCAACACACACACAACCCATATGCACCCTTTAATTTCATTAAAAAAAAGTTAAAAAAAAAGAGTTTTTTTTATTTTTAATTACAATCACAGTCAGCTTGATAATAAAAAAAAATAACTCGAAACTCGTCAATATAATAATTTTAAAACAGGATCTCTTTTGACAAAGAATTTTTCATCACAAAGATAAACCATAATTTAAAATGATGATAATAATTTACTCGCCACAAGAATCATTGAATAAAAAAATGAAATATTTAAATGAAAATGGAGAATCAGAAGCCATCAAAATGTTAAAATAAATAAAATAAAAATAATTGGATGCAAGTAAGTAGACATTTAAAAATACCAAATATCATGTAATACCAACCAAAGCAATTCAAGCAAGTCCAACACGCACGTCTATTTATATTCATAAAATATTATCACGAATATACATTCATACAAATAAAATGAAGATCGTTGAAGGGGGATTTTATGCCTTTTGCTATAATCCATCGTTTAGTTTTCATTCAAGTTTATATAGATTGGATGTTGATATAATGATATCCAACCATTCAGTCTATATCTCAAGTGTTACAACAACACTACTTTATGAGCGATGTGCTAACGAAGTGTATAAAAAGAGGTAAATAAGGAACCTGTAATTATGGAAACGGTTATACGGACAAGCTGTTGGCTATCTTTTCTGTAAACGCACGCGCGAGCATTCAAGTCGCAAAATAAAATTTTGACCACCCACGATGTCCACCAGTGTTGCTGATGTTGATACTTTTACTTCTGCTTTTGCTGGATGGTGATTTTGTTGTTGATCTTCCTCTTTTACCACGACAAGAGCAACTCTCCAACACACACACACACAGGTTTTTTTTCCAACATGATCGAATGTTTGGTATTATAACGACAGGTGAAAGACCAACTTGATGATTGCTGGATGGTATAATACAGCAGCAAAGCAGTATCAACCAAGAGAAAGGGAAGTTAAAATAAAAAATAAAGACAGAAGAAAAACTGGATTATGGTACTCTGGTATCCATCCCGATAGGCGGTTGTCAGCAACTGCTGGCTTTACCAATGCCTCCAGGCGGCGGATTCAAGACCAACAACCCTGGCCATTTTTATACACATATATATTATATACACGCTTGTAATTTCTATATAACATCGTGATCTTGAGAATTCACGACTTCATTTGCCACAATGTTCAAGCCGCAAGCCACTCATCACAAACATCAATCAGAAAATTCCGCTTATATTTTATCATTTGAGCTCAGTAGCTTTTATAAAATGTATATATTTAAATTTTAATTTTCTTAATATTAATATCAATTTATAGAGATAAATATACTTGAGTTTAAAATAATATAATTTTTTGTACTTATCACACATGTTGCATAGACTGATTTCAAGATGAAAATACTTGACTTACCTGAAACAAACAAATAAAAATAAAATCATTAATTTTAATTCACATTTTACATATTTTAATAGTATATATAAGCGATATATTTAAATTTTCTTTTGTATTATATATTTATTATTTTCTACAAAGAATGTTTACTAGATCCAAGAGGATTTTAATTATATATAAATATATAGACACAGACACAAAGTTCTAAAGTCGTTATATATGAACTACCAAAGAATAAAATGGTTTCCATAATACACGTTTGCCTGTCAGTATATTTATCTATTTGCGATACAATCTCATGGCAATGTCTGTTTGTAGTAACCATGTTGACTTCAGCATGTTTCCAAATTAAGCAGTGATTTAAATCAATGTGTACAGTGTTTGAGTATATCTATTCACGTGTATATAAGTGATACGTGTGTTGTCATAGTCACTTGTATACATATATATTTACTGTTACTGATGGACTAAAAGGGTAAAGACAGTATTTGACCAATTGGAATTGTACTTGTGATAGTATAATCGACACACAAAATTCAATATGGGTGTTAAACAAGTACACGCGATTCACAACTCTGATCATATCATGTATAATATTCAACCAACTTGTTATATCACTGTCAATATCAAAATCCATAATAACAGTTATTATATCCATCATTGATTGTATACAATGCCTGCGGGTATATTCCATTTTCACGATTAAACACAAGTATGTGTGTATAATATATAATTGAAAATATTTTTATTAACTTTTTAATAATTGTTTTCAATATCATTAATTGAAAATAAAAAATAACATTTACTCATTTCAAGGGGAAATGAGATACATATTTAAAATGAAAAAAAAAAAAAAAAAAAAAAATGATAATATAAGCTTATGAGAGATGAGATTGGGACATGTCCCGTGGCAAAATGAAGAATCCCCCTGTCTTTTGGATTTAGCAAACAATGACATACATCATATGCAGGTAGGATTATGAGGACCCCTTTATACAACGTTTGGGAAAAACTATGAAGACTTACCCTACATATTACATGTGTATTGTCCCTGATAAAGTTCTCTTGCCTGATGTCAACTATGTACATATTATACATACGCGAATTAGGGAGAACATAGAGTGGGGTTAGTTACACATTTGACAAAAAAAGAACCACGAGTACCACGTTAAATGGACAAAATGAAAATGAAAAAAAAAATAATAAAAAAAAGTGTAACTGCATTGTCAAATAGAAAAATATCCCCAACGGGATGTCGATGGCACAATAATGGGACAGATTATAATCTTGTCTACCCCCTGGGGCATTCTATCCAGTCTTTATTGGCCTCGACTGGATCAGGGGGACACAAAATTCAGATGAGCATAGGTGCATATATGGTTTTACAATATAAATAATAATGATAATGGAAATAAATCTCAACTTGTCTATCCTTTTTAGTATCTTGTCCGATTGAGTATTTTCTATCTCACTCGTATCACAGTCACCGCGACACGCCAAGGCCTAATTAAGTCTGCAATAATGGATACGACAGTTGTTCCCATTGTACACGCGGGCTCGTGTCCTTCATCCCTTCCTATCTTTAATCCCAATAATGTATTTCGGTCTTTTTTATTCTGGTACTTTTTTATTTATTTATTATGTTTATTTCTTTTTATTTTATTTTTAATGTATACAGTACTATACTGCATAATGTCCGAGGCAATCCACTCGAATTTTCAAGAGTAGGCTTGACTCTCGAGTGAACATGGATATGGATATGTTCACTCGAGACAATCAGAAAAACTATTTTGTTTGATCGAAAGACAATTAAACTTTTGTACCTAATAAATCGATGGATTAATTATTTGATATATTTTGGTATATTTTTTAATCCATACAGAATTTGAAGTTTTTTTTTTTCATTAATATAATAGTATGCTTTAATATATTGGAAAAAAAAATAAATAATGGAAAGAGGTGATGAAAACAAAAAGACACATTGAACACTAGTGAGGAAAAGTATTGCTAAACGGCAACGTTAGTGAGGCTGATAGTAGGAGAGGGTGGGCCTTTCCAGTTCGATGGAGCCAATTCAGAGCCGGAATTTATCCTATCAATTTCTGCTCGGTGGAGTGGCAAAGAGCTCTGGCAGCGTTCGCCGTTCGCTATATTAACGCTACACAGTGGTGGCCTCAGGGGGTTCAACACAGAGGTAACCATCCTCTCTCTATCTTTTAACATCCCTTTTTCGTGCCCCTTTCCTCAACACACACACTCATACACCCTATAAAATACATAGTCTGCGCTTCTACAATTCTATGCTTCAATGATTATATATATATATGTACACAATATGATATCTGTGAACTATTCGGGGCATTGATGTTCATTGTTGCTCATACAGGCGCGGTTCTCCAATAAAGTGGCAATACATGATCGGCGCGTGTGCTTCACCTTATTTTCATGGCACTCAAATGCCAATTACATTATGAACACATTCTTACCACCATCAAACACGTACGTATATCAAATTGCAGGAAAAAAAACAACTCTCTTTTAAAAATCTTCAGCTGGTCCTCCCTCATTGTTTTTTTATTTAATTTTATTTCAGCTAAAATTATGAGGTTATTCAGCAAATGCTGCGGTGCAGATATTAAAATTGAAACAAGCAAGAGGTTGGAACTTTTTTTGTTTTTTGTAGAATAGCTGGTTGGACTTTTTCTTTTTGAATTTAGCGAAGCAAACAATGCATCAGCCAGAATCTTCATTCAAGCTATAGCAATAGTAACAGAAGCAGAAGAAGAAGCACCAGCAGTTGGTGTACCCGCCTACGTACACCATACGGAAGAACGACGAACCGATCACATTGATCTTTGCCAAAAACAATAGCCACAGCCCGCCTTTGGATTTTCGTTGGTAAAATACGGGCTGAGAGAAATGACTCAACCCTACCTTAGCATGGATTTTTTTTTTTTATTTTTCGTTTTTATTCTTTGTTCTACCGTATATATATATGAATTCACGGTCGTGTAGGCGAGCACACGCCTTGCATCGCAAAATAACATAGCCCAACTTTTGTACTCATCGTTGGGTTTTTTAATTTTTTTTTTCGTCTTTTCTTTTTATCCTAATTCAAATTTTTTACTTCAAGTATATTATGAAAAAAATAAATTGCATTACAGCTAAAAAAATGTTTATTATTTGATATTATAAAAATTAATAATCCAATAAATTTGATGCTTGAAAATACTACACACAGCAACATACAAATATGTTTAATAAATTATACTATCATTTTTTTTTTGTTTATTTTAAATTTCATTTGTAAATTGACAAGTACCTATATATGTATATACACAATCACACATTTATATCGCGACGATTTCATGGCTGATTTAGATCAAAGCGTGAATATGCACTACTATTCATGCAATAAAGTTGGCTTGTTTTAAACAAAGAAGGAAAAAAAAAAAAAAGCAAGCTCGAATAAAGTGATAATGTTGGTGATAAAAGCGCTTATCTGGTTATTACCCGAGAATAACTCGATGTATTCAATAAATAAACAGAGGCTAAAAGCATATGATTTCATATTTACATTTCTATAAATGTATTTCATAATAATAATAATTATTATTTTTTATTCAGGTGGAATGAATAAACAACCAAAATTATGATTTTAATGATGTTAGTTGTAAGGGAGTTTTCACTACACTGCATTTTATATAAAGCTCTGTATTAAATATATACATATCCGCATATGATGTATGAAAAAATAATAATAAAAAATTATGAAATGTCAGTGAACCTTTTGTTCAAACTCGACAATCGACTTTTCAATCACAACCACAAACCGTAATCAGTATTCAATACTTTACAAATATATATCTCAATTTTTTTTTTGCCAACGATTCTATGACTTTGCACCCCTTTTTTATTTTCGACAACCATCTAACCCCCCTTGAGGTCCCTCTCTTCCTCTCTCTTTAAACAAAAATACAAAAATAAAAATACAAGAAAATGAAAAATAAAAAAAAAAAACATGGAAAAAGGGTCGTTGTCGTCATTGACGGTTAGGCTTTTTTATTTTTTTTTCTGATGAATATTCGTACACGCGCCAATAAATTCGAATGTGCATCGATACGATGGAAAGAGGGTCGCTAGCTAAATGTGAAGTGGTCATACGTCGATGTGCGTTCGGATGGCTTGAGAAAGAAAAGGGCTCACTAGCCAGTCATACACTTGTGTATATTTGTGAATCAATACATGGATATTAAAAAACAGGTATAATCAAAAAAACCACACAAACATAGAAAAAAAAATTACAATATTCACACAACATTGTTGGTAGGTATATATGTACTGTTGAAGACTACTTGAGCATCTTCGAATGAGGGTGCCCTTTCCAAGTGCCTCAGCACTGATTTTTATCCCTTTTTTTTTTTTGCTTTTCGTATCGTTATTATTTATATTTATCATTATTATTTATTTATTTTCAAGTCCTTATTTTATCCCTTCTAATTTTCTATTCAAATATTCGCTGTTCGTTTGCAGCTTTTATTCATAGAATTAATCATACTTATCCTTAATAATTATTCAAGTTATTTTATTCATAATTTTTTATTTTGGCTCAAGTAGAATGATACTTGTTTTAATTTGTAATTTTTTTTTCTTTACGTTTTCTAAAACTGTGTTTGCCATTAAAGTTATTTTTCAACAAATTTTCTTTTTTGAATTATTTTTTTTCGCAAATGGTTTTTTTTATTATTTTTGTATTTATTTATTATTTTTTTTCATGCCAAGAGATGCATGAAGCTTTGAAGTACACACAGCTCGTGTGTCCCTTTAAATTAACGCCACGAGACGTGTGACACGACGACGACTAAGTAGGCGTTTTCGTTCACGCGAACGTGTGCGCGCACTTGTGTTACGATTTTACATTTTTATTTTTTTATTCATCATTCTCAATTATATTTTTATATTATTACTGTATATTCAGGTAGAACTAGTTTAATCATACCTGATGATATATTTAATATTCATGCAAAACACTGAGATGAGTCGCAGTTTATTTTTAGAATAAATGAGAATACTGTTTGCTAATATTGATTTATTTGGAATATTTTAATATTCCATGTGCAGATTGAACATAAGTCAAAGATAAGTCAAGACCTGAATAAAATTCACCCTTCACTCAACACATGTATTGTGTCGAAAAAAAAAAATAAATAAATAAAAAACACCAAAGCAAAGTGAAAGAAAATTGTTGAGAGAGAGAACAGAAATTTTCAGGGCTTTGGGAGAAATAAATATAAGGTAAAAACTGGAAGAGAGAAATTTAGAAAGAAAAAGAGAAATATAGTTACATTGAAAGAGACATGTACAAGCGTTCACTCGACGGCTAATGCAAACGCAGTAAAATATTCATCAGTCTACTCGGTTCTGGTCTCGGTGCCGTAGGGCCACCCCTTTATATTTTGTAATTAACCTCCCCAATTTTATCCTTCTCTCAGACCTCTTTTTACCTTTTCTTTTCTATTTCTACTCTATCTTCAACATCTACCATTTTCCTCTTCCCTACATTTACCCTGTAAATATATTTCTCACTTTCACATTTTATATTGCGCCAACCTTTATATCACCTTTTTCATCAACATTTTAATCCATATGAAAAACTATTTTTTTCACGACTATCAAGATTATAATTTTTAATTTTTAATTGTCAATCATACAATTATTAAATTTTTAAATCAATGAGATTTAATTTTCAAAAACAATTTATCTGTTTGATGAGAAGAGAAAATATAATTGACTATTGATTTAAGGTGAAATATTTACCGACATAAACTGCTTCATAAATTGAATGGAAATTTTAAAAAATCCAATTACTCAAGCGTCTATCGTGAAAATAGATTTTCATATATATTTGAAAAAAAAAAAAAATTAAATATTCGCTTTTATTTTTTTGCATAATGCAAATGCATAGTAAATGACTGAATACATTTGAACTCTAAAACAGATCAAACACAGCAGGTGGAGAACAGAAAAAAATGAAATAAAAAAAATTGCCTATATAATGGGTGGTAGGCCCTCTCTTCTGACAGTTTTCTAAACATTTATATGACTCAAACTGAACGCATGCCAATGTGTGTCGTTTTTTGAACATCAAAGAAGTTTAACACTCCCTTCTGTAGCTAACTTTAAAATAAATTCAACGGGTTTTTCACCCTGATAGTCGTATTTTACCAAAAATAGAAAGGGAGAATAACAAAAAAAAAAAAAAAAAACAAATATGAAGTAAAAAGAAAAATAGAGAAAAGAAAACCTTACATTTATTTCTTACCACCACCGCAAGGTTGATACGAGTGTTAAAACACGGGGACTGTGTGTTCTGAGCATACATGGATAGAAGTCGTAGGTAGTCAGCGAAACGTAAAAACAAACAGGGTTGAGTCACACATCGTCGTTAGACACGCGTGGGTTCTTTCAAACTTTTTTCTATTTTTTTTTTTTTTATTCATCTAACGAACCCTTATATAGATTCAAAAATATTCTATTCAAAATTCCCAAACATTTAGACAATTGATGTGATAATATAAAAAAATTAACTCAAAAAATAAAAAGTATAGTTGCAATGTAATATGAAAACGAAAGCTCGAGTAATTTTGATGACAGGTAGTAAAATTGCCAGAAGGAAAAGCCAGGGTTTTGCAAATTAGCAGAGTTGGTAGAGTGACACAATAGAGAGATCTAACTTGCCGGATATAATTCTGTTATCACAGTCCGCAAAGTCCACACAGACAAAATTTTCCCTGGGGCTAAAGAGGACAAAAACATTCATTTTTTTTTATTTTTCTTTCGTCTGCGGCACACAAGAGCCGTTTGTATATATACGTTTGAATATATGTCTTCAAGATCTCACTTTATTCAAACTTTTTGTGGTCAATTGATGTCCAAATATTGACCCTCAAATGTGGATATATCTATCGAGTTTGATACTTTTTACCCTCTCATGCCTTTTCTTTGTTAAAATACAATAGTCAATATGTGAGATAATTTTTCCGCTATTTTAACAAAGTTTATTCAGACATAGATAGAAAATAATGTCATAAAAAATTATAGGCAATGATTTTATTTAAAAAATAATATTTATTAATAACTTTTGAAATAATATTGAATGGACACCATAAAATAATTATAATCTTTATGGAGAAAAGAAGCCTTGTCATGAATATTTCCGGTGAATATAAAGCGTGTCATTTACACACAGGATAGAATCCGGTACGGAATTAACTTTAGCTCGTTTATTTTTTCAAGCAAATGTGAAATTAGATATGAGCGAGGGTTATTACAGTATGCGTTGCCCCAAAATATAACCAAATGTTTTAAACAACTAGTAATTTTATGTTGAAATAAAAATATATATCAAAATTCTTGTATGCTTTAAATATTCATAGGGGAAAAAAAATAAATAAAATCAATTTAGATTAAAAAAAGAAAAAGAAAAAAAAAAGCGATCAATTTTTCATTAAATTCGATGTCGTAAAAAACCAATCAGAGAGTTTAATAAAAGTCTGATGTGTTGGTTTTTGTAAAAAAAAAAAAAGAAGGATTTTGAATGAACTGGAGAAGAGGAGGAAATATCACATATTTGCAAAAACTAAATCTCTTTGGAAGACTAGATTAATAAAACCAGCTCAGCCATTGAGCAAAGCCTGTGTGCTTCGCGTGGATTTAACGACGCGACTCTTGCTGATCCGACAAAACTGGATTCTATTGTAAGGTCCACCCACTCTTCTATTATTTTTTTTTGTTCTTGTCTGATGTATTGTTGTCGGGAGTAAAACCAAATACCCTCGAGACTTTGGTTCATTTTATTAAAGAATCCTAGAAAGTATTTTACTTGAAGTCTTTGGAAAACCGGAAGAAGAGATTTTTTAATTTTTTAAAATTATATTTAAAAAAATAACTAATACTTCATTAAAATATTATTGCATGATAAATTTTGTACTTCTATTTCATTTTTATTTTCAAGAACAGTTATTCAACCAATAAGTGAAAATAAAATTCATAAAATTATAAAGAAAACGGAAATAAATAATCGTTTTCAGCAAAAAAAAAATATAGATATTTATATAAATACCCTCTAATATCATCTTCTAAATCGATTGATTATTCGTTCAAGCAAAATTGTATTACAACTCGTCATTCAATAAAAAACAAGATAGTTGAAGGGATGTGTAGAAGAAAAAAAACAATATAAACCACTTAAGTCTCACGCGAGCGATGGGAACAAGATGAACGAGAGAAAACACGTGAAAAAAAGATATAAAAAAAATAAAAAGATATAAAAAATCACTGATCTTTCTTCGCGGTAATTTACCGCGAAATCGAGAGGTCTCTATGTGTTGGTACTTATTTTTTACACATACCTGTTCATAAATATGAAAATAAACATTAAACCGAGTCATTTTATCATTATCTACTTATTTTTTTACTTTTTTCTAAACGACGAAAAATCCCGGGATAAAAAAAAAAAAAGACTTGAAATAAGCTACAACAAATATTCTATTATAAAACAGAAAAAGAAAAATTTTTATTACAAAAGTCTAGTGTATTAATTGGTAGACAGGCAGATAATAAAATAAATATATGAAAAAAGTAGAAAAGAAAATTCATTTTCTTTTTAATAATAAAATCTTTTTTTTTTTATTTATTTGTCCTTGTAACGTATATATTAACTTTCTTTACATATTTTTCTCGACCCTTTTTATTTATTTATATAAATTGTTTTTCCTTTTATAGTCAACAGAAGCGTAAAAAGCCGCGGGGCCGATTAAAAATGCAATTGAGTCTGAGGGTCATGGAATTTTATTCGAAACAAAGCTCAACTACGATTCGTTGGACACGCGGCCATCGCGCTATTCGTCCACGATGTATGAAATAATTTCTAACCCTCTGGTAACATTCACAATCACTCAACCAATATGTATAGACTCGCATACTCATACTTTCAAGATAGTCAAGTATCATTTTTTTATGTGTACTTGACAATGCATACATACGTCAGGAAATATAATATGAATATGTACGTGTGTATATATTGAATTTTGTTTTTTATTATTTTTCTTACCACCTATATATCTAAGTCGTGTCTCGTCGCGACATGAAGCTCAACAAAACGTGTATATGTGAAAGACGCATTCGCGCAGGTTGTCATTAAATATGCACCTCGCGTCATCCGGGGGACACGCCAGTCATTATTCCATCCGCTAGCTGTCCGCCCTGCTATCTACACTCTTTTCCCTCCAATCGCAATTTCAACTCACAACACATCATGTAAAATTTATAAAAATATAAAAATAAACTCACAAATATATTGTTGTTTCAATGAACCAGTCAATTCCCAATCTGCTCCAAGTTGACAATAACAAAATCAATTTAAATGATTCGAGAAATTTTTTAGGTTCTATTCTTTTTATTGGGTCCGCAAAGTCAGAAGTCAGAACGACCCTATTAGTACAATCATTCAGGACTTTGACGTCGAATCTGTACAGAGATCTGTATTTTTGTAGGAGATTCTTTTTGTTATCAAATTAATGATGAAAAAAAATAAAAGAAAATGAGTGAAACATTCGAGAAAATGTTTGTTAAGTAAAATAGAGAAAAGAAAAAACTAATGGAAAGGTGAGATTGGTGTGTATAATTACTGGGTCCATATAGATACAACATGAGTATAAATATAGAAAAAGTAAAAAATGCAGTGGACTGAGTCCGAGCATGAAATATAAAAACACTGGGGGCAAATAATAATCCACCAGTGTCGATCATTAAATTGTTCCGGCGTTGGTTTAACGCCATAGTCGTTGAACATTGGGCGTGGTTGGTGGCTTTTTGAACGTGGGAGTGTTACCATGATAGGTCAATTAGCAAGTACATTAGAAAATAATAAACTCTAGACCCTTGATTTTTCCTTATACAAAGTCTATATATTTTTTTCATTTCCTCTCTTTTTTTTTCAACACTATACATTATATTTTTAATGTCATAAAGACATGAATATCGACTAAATGAAAAAATGTAAAATTGTAAAAAAAAGTAATTGAAAAAAAAATATGACAACTTTGTCGTACCAAGAATATTATAAAATCTTTGTCTTGTTAAATTGCCTTTTACCCTTGGCATCATCACAGGCTAAACCAAGATATACAATTTATTTTTTATACTCGCATACTTCTCGCGCGCTTCACATAACAATTTTCATTATTTTATTTTACTTTTTTCACCTTGTTGGAACATATACTTTGGTGCTCTTGCAACAAAAATACTTGCAGCTTGGTGGGCTAAAGTGGTGAGTGATGTTAACGATCAAAATGGCCAGTAGATTCAGATCAACGCGAACAACGTCATAAATTTATGTAAACTTTATGATTTTAAATTAAGGACATAAAATTATTCGTTTAAATAAATTTTATAATTTGATTATTGCAATAAAAAATGAAGTATTTAAAAAATAAATTATCATCAATGATTAATCATTAACATTGTATGTTATAAAAATAAAATAAAAAATGATTGAGTTCGATATTATTTCAGGATATGTTCGGTGAAAGAGTTAAGAGAATAAAAAAAAAGGGATGCGACTTTCGATGGATAATTTACGAGCAGGTATATAATATGTTGCCCTTGGGATACAAATGGTACGAGCCTTGAGCGTAAGCAAGATTTTCTCAACACTATCATTGGTACTATCTTTTCAGGACGTTACAATTATTCGTGTTAACTCAACCCTTACTCTCACTTTAATCTACAAGTCTCACATTTTTCTCCTCACAAGTATATTTATAAAAAAACAAAAAAAAAAAAGGCTTAAATATATTTTACAGTGCATCAGATAGCAATTATTTTTTTGACTATATAATTTTCTTTATATTAAAAATGTTCATATTAATAACCCTTTAGTTCCACATAATTTTAACTAAATACATCATTATTTATGTCGTGCGTAATTTATTATTTTTCAAATTAACATTTAAAATAAAAAACTTTGAGCTCACTTGATTAAATAATATTAATACATATGTTGTATTTTTTTTTTCCTTTAATAACTTATCTGCGATATAATAAAATGAAAAAAAAAGATCACTTTGTGTGTGAAAGAAGAAAATAATAATAAAAAAAAATGTATGGCTCCTTGATTCCACTCACTTATCGCACTCGACCCTACAGACAACCACAAATCCACTAAATATATATAGATATAATTTTTTTTTTTATCATTTTCAATCTTATCAAAGAAAAATAAAAAAAAAAGTAAAAAAAATTTCCCATGTCACACGGCTATTTTTATAAATATTTAATATCCAATATTTTGTTCGCTCTATTTTTATTTTTATATAAAAAAATAAATAAAAAAATAATTTTTCTTTTTTTCATAATAAAAAGTAAAATTTCGAAGGGTCAAAAAAAAAAAAAAAAGTACAAAAATAGTGAGGACAGTTAGGGGAGTGGACTTAAGCGACAGGGCGGAGATGATCACATGCAAGTTTAATGTCGATCGAGTACTTCATTCGCAGAATATCATGTGTAATATATACATTGTATGAATTTTATAAATTTTAATATAGAAACATAAAAAGTATAAAGATAATAAAAATAATAAAAAATATGCAAAACCGGATAGGACGAAGGATTTCTCGATGCACTAAAGAGAATGAATATATGTATATGTGCAGTAGCCCAATGTGTAATTTAACGTCTTGCAAAGCCAACAAAATACCCTCGTGATAGTGAAAATATATCTATGTGTATATTTACTGACCGTTCTCATCTTTTTGCTTCAGAACGCCCAGGTCCTCCCCATAAATTTACAATATATATGTATTTATGGATTAGAAACATCCACAAAGATCCCCTATCCATATGTATACTTTCATTAACTTTTATTTTTACTTTTACTTCCACCATCAAGAAAATAATAATAAAATAAAAATATAATACAAAAAATATTATTCTAAATAAATAAATGAAATGATAATAATATAAATTTAATGATTAATTGTTGTTGACGTAAGAAAAAATTATCTGTGACTAACAAAAAAAAAATCTGAAGATAAAAATTAGCATAAACAAATGTAAAGCATATTTATTTATACAAAGTCGTTATTACATACAGGTATTTAATTTTTTAATTTCTTTTTATATATATATATTTTAAATGTTGTGTTGAATATGTCCCCAGGGGATCCATTGATATCTGAATCATTAATGACTACCAGGCTGAATGACTAGACTAACTACTATTAACTGTCATTTTTAATAGAATTTTACTGTATTTATTAACACAATCAATTGTGTGAACTAAAAATTTATATAGAAATCTAATTATTTTTTTAAATAAAAATATTATCAAATAAAAGAAATAGAAATTGATTTTGATTAATATTAATTTTATTTTTTTATCAATGAATTATTTAAAAAAATACAATTAGTCAGAATTCAATGAGACAAGTTACGAATCAATTGGCACTAATGACTTATAAAAAAAAAATAGAAAAAAAAAAACAACTTGATAAATTATTAAGTTTGTAACAGTATCAGAGTGAAGTTAAATTATTTATTGATTCACTTTTTTTTATTTCTTTCAAGTTTGGTTGTTTTTCCAAACGATTCAAAGAAAAACTTGATAAAATATATTCTATTAAGGCTGCCCGAACATTGATCTATTCCCCTTTTTTTATTTTTATTTTTTTATTTGTTTTTTATATTTTTTGCAAGCACATGGAATAGTTTTTGATCCCCACCTTGTGATCGACCTTATGCAACAACGACATTGACGACACGCATATACATTATGGATGACTGTTTTCTCGTTGTGAGGGTTCAACTTGGGGGCTCACTTGGCACACATGGGGATGAAGCTACGACAAACTATACCACGACAATTTTTTCTCATGCAAATCGAGGCAATATGAGGTAACAAAGGAGACATTTAAACATGAAGACTTTTGTACTTAACAAGTTCTTGACAATTTTTAAAGAGACACTGAGGTGGTCAGTGCATAAGGCAAAAAATATTTTAAGGGTTGGTTTTTAAAATAAAAGCTTTTGTCTTAAGAAGAGCAAACAGTTAGAGATTTTTTTCTTTTTCTATTCAAATCTACATCTCAAAACAATAAAAAAAAAAAATTATAAGTATAAAATATACTAAAAACATATTGTCATTAATTATTTTTTTTTTTTTTGCTCAAATTTATTAAAAAAATTTCTCATAAAAATTAAATGAAAATTCCAACTTGAAATTTAAATATTAATAAAAAAAAAAAAAATAAAAAAAAAAAAAAAAAAAAAAAAAAAAAAAAAAAAAAAAAAAAAAAAAAAAAAAAAAAAAAAAAAAAAAAAAAAAAAAAAAAAGCACACATCGTGAAATTTATATAATTACGTAGCCGTTAAAAGCAAGTCAAAGTAGACTTCAATGCTTACCCTTGTATATATATGCGTAAATTCATGCATGAACTACCACCTTAATAAATTTACACGCAAACTCTACAACTGGAAATACCTGAATTACATATTAACAAAACTTATGGAAAGTATACCTTGAAATTTTTATACATTTTTATTGTAAATAAAATGGTCGCGTGCGCAAATAAATATACGCATCTGAATTTGTTGTTTTTTTTTTTTTTAACATGTCATGGACATAATGTAACATACTATGCGTGTACCATAGTAATTTGTTAATGATAAAACGTAAAAATTGATTGGAATGTGGAGACTCTTGTGTGAAAAAAAAAATAAAAAAAGTATATTATATTTAAATTAAATGTACGTAAAAATTAATCTTCATATGTGTTTTTTTTCACGTTCTTTTATTTTATTTTTTTTGTCGATCAAAATGAGAAGACTCAACAAGACGCGTTAATATATAAATATGCTTGGGTCCGGTTGTTTCCACTGGGGCCTCAGGCTCCAAGAGCGTTAGTGAAAGAAAGAGGTAAAATAGTATTGAGCTGAGTGTATAAATGAGTAAGACAGAGGGAGATGATGATGATGATATGACCACGGTTATATATATGCGAATGGACGTCTCGGTGTTAGGAACCACATTTTTCAAGTCATGCCTGTTAATGCGATGAACAAGCAGGCAGGGGCCTTGTAAGTTTTATTTCGAGGACCATTGGCGGCTCCACAAGTGGACGAAACCCTTTCAAATCTAAATTGTTTTTCTAATTTAAATGTTATATCGAACAATTAATAATAAAATTGATATTTTTTAAATTAAATTATCTTTTTGTATAACTCATTAGCCAAGGGATTTCATTAAAAGTTGACTCGACATTTTAACCCTAAACTAACTAAATTTTAAAAATTATAATTGTACAATTTAAATGAACAATATACACTTACAAATGTAAGTATTGAAAATAAAAAAAAATGATTAAAATCATTGATGAACTGATAATTGTTGTCGTGTAAAAAGCAATTAGTATCAGGCCAACGCCCCGAAGAATAATTCTCAGGTAGGTTTGCAGGTTGAAGAGACACACCCGAGAATCTCTGGCACTCGTCTCGTCCGGTCACGTTGATCGTGCACAAATACACTCAGCGATAGAATTGAACGAACGTACGAATGAGCTTGCACAAGTGTAACGATGATTCCCTTATTTTTTTTCTCTATTATACATATATGTATTGATTACTTTTTATTCTCTTGATCGTAAGCCTTTTTTTTTTATATTATTTATTTTTGTTTTCAACTCTATTTTTGATTATTATTATTATTTATTTTTCATCTTTGTCTTTGGTAATATTGCAAAGTGAGATGGAGAAAAGTACGCGTATAACATCTGTCGCTTTGGTATATTGGCAGGGTTCCAGTAAGGTTGCGATTCAAGGCCACACACTGCTAACTCTTTCTTCTACTTTTTATTCTTTTTTTTTCACCTCATCTCTGTATGTGTAGATACAGTATATATACAACTTGAAATGTATATAAATACAAACACAAAAAACTTTCTTCCATTTCTTATCATATTATATTTAAACTGACTCGATGGAATGAACAGTAATAATATCAATAATATATCAGTTTAAACTTGTATTTTTTTTTAAATATAATTTCAAATGATCAAATTGTGGGAGGTGGTACTGAGTAAGATAAAAAAAAAAAATTCCACAGTATTTAAATGAAATGGAGGAAAAAATAAAAATTTATATGTATATATAAATATCAAGAATGTTTAAAACCACAAAATAAATCAATGAAAGAAGAAATAAGAAACCCACAAAACAGATTAAAATATGCCCAAGGTCAGGGGTATTGATCCCATCCACTTACTCAATATACAAACTATATGATATTTCGTGGAAATTACAAATTTACGATATATTTATTGGTTTTTCTCTTTGGACATTGTTGAAGAGGATTCATGTATATAAAAAAAATAAAAAATATACTGTGCAATATCTGGTTAAAGTAAGAAATATAAGTGATAGCACCAAAATCCGTATTGTGGCTTTCACGCGAAAAAAGATCGCACCGGAGATTGCGTCCTTCGGTTTCTCTCAAGCCTCTTCTTTTATCATCTTAACTCTTTCTTATATTTTTTTCTCACTCATCACTTACTCACTCACTCATACTTTTATAAGCAAACGTGCCTTAAGGCTCTTTGGTGTTGTGTCCCGTTTTAAAAGTTACTGGGTTTACAAGTGAAGTAGATATATATGTACAATCTGAGGGAGAAGAAATGAAAGAACAAAGGAAAACCAGTGGTGGTGAATTGCACAGATTGTAATTTTCTTCTTTACTTTTTTATCTCTCGTTGCAACTGCACAGGATCCGAAATTTTTTAAACTAATTTATTTGTTTTATTGAGCTTTTGTTAGTCAACAATTTCATAGAACAAAAAAAAAACAAATCCAAATGAAATGGGTCCTTTTTTTGAGAGGGAAGAGGTATACTGAAACATATATATGTTTTGGTTCAACAAAATTCAATTCTTTCGAAATTCCAATGGACTTTGGTCATCGTATTTTTTTTTAACGAGGGGACCCACAAGTTTTATAGTTTTACCTTTTGTCAATTTTATACTGGCTTTTGGAGATTTACAATTTTTCCTATTTTTATTATTATACAATATACTTTTTTTATTTTAATTTATTTAGTTTTTTATTTTTCTCAACAATTTGAGGGATTTGTGGTAAAGTCGTTATTTGAAGGCGTTTTCGACGACGATTTATGTTCAGAAAAAAAGGGGACCCAAGTTTCATTGCGGACATTCTCTTTAAAAAATAATGTTTTTAAAATAATAATAAATGACAAAATAAACAGTCAAGTGGTTATTTTTATCACGGTAGCAGTTGAAAGTCATTTCATGTAACTCTTTAAGGTATTACTTTTTTTTTTTTATTCATTCTTTTGGTTGACCCAATTTAGTAATTAAAAAGAAAGGAAAAAAAACTAGCCAAAAAAGGTGATTTCAACTACAAAGAAGGAATAGATGGGACAAAGACAAGTCGAGGGTCTTAATACAGGTCGATGTATACGCAGATCTCCATTATCATTTTCTTGAAAATTTTCAACGACAAAATGACACTTAAATATCTTTTTATTCTGTCTTCTGTGCATTTCTCCGGAGAGTACTTCAGTCAAAAAATTTAGAGTTCAGGGTATAACTGAACATAAAAAATTTACGAAATAATAGAATTAAATTTTCTGCGGTATTTATTTTAAACATTAGAAACTTGATAAAATTATGTATATATAAAAGAGTCACGTGAAATGAGCATATAAAGATTGCCAAAAGAGATCTACAAGACCGCACGCCGTGATGACCTTTCACCAAGTCAACAAAAAAAATATTACATCAAAGAGATAATGAAAAATTCTTAAAAACGCGACTCGCAAAAAGAAAACACAAACAATAATTATTTAAATGATAAAACAAATAGAAAACAAAATCATTGAATCATTGCAAATTCATCAGAAATATTTTCAAAATATTTTATGTAAAAATTGATTCATCTATTTATCTTTGGAAATATGTAATTAAAGTTAATTAATTAATATTCCAATGGTTATGTGTAACAAGAAATGAAGGCACAAAGTCTGTCAAGTTTGCAATATCTTGACATTTCATAGTCATTTACAATAAAATCGAGTGACTTTGAAAAAGTTGTATTCGATGAGTACAAAGTATACATCAATCGTGTACAAAGTAAGAGAGAATCAGTAAACAGGTGAGTAAGTGAGTAAAAATATAATAAAGATGAATTGAAAAGAGGAGAAAAACAAATTGAAAAAAGAGAAAAAAAGATCGGTGGGAGGCAAATGTATAGAAGATCCCGTGTGCCGTCCGTCAGTCACTCGTTCACTCACTTACTCACTCGGTGTGCTTCGGTGTGTTAATTAGTTAAGGTTGTTGGTTGAGACTAAATTACACCTTCGAAGCTACTCAAAGGAAGCAATTACTGACGTTGCAACCGTCAGGAAGGGCAAAAAAAATAAATATATATATATTTATATACCAAAAAGGAGATTTTGAATTTGCTTTTGATGGGGTGCGTTTATAAATTGCCAAAGAAACTTATAAATATTGCTAAACTATGAATTCCCATGATTTTATTTAAACTACATAAACATATAAACGTCAATGAATTTAATTTAAAAATAAATTAATAAATTAATGAATAATTGAGAAAATAGGCAATTTTTTATTCACAATTTTTTTTTTTTTCAACGCTTTGATGATCACCATAATTAAAAAGACGAAAAATAATAAATAAAATTACTGGTTTACTGTATGGTGATTATTCCATCAGTATAACAAATGTTAGTTAATTCATATATTAAATTTAAATACTATAAAAAAACATGTGTTAAGTATAATTAGTATGCAAATTATTATGAAAAAAAAAGAAAAAATTGAAATTAAATAGAATAATAAAAGAAATGAGTATAAAAAATTGCTGGTTATTTTTCATTGAATGTCTGATGATTGGTATATAGCAATATAAATTTATGTATAATGCCATTGAAAGTCGCGGATTGCTCGTTAGTAGAAACATAAATCCTTCCAGTGTTTGATACAAGGTCTTTTTCAGCACCACAAATAACATTTGTCCCTTTCTTTTTTTTTTTTTTTTTTTTTTCTATTTATTTTTTATTTACACGTGTATTTTTATATTTAAAAAGGAAAAAAAACGGCATATCGATTGCATTATGTATATCTTAAGTCTCAAATAGGTCCCCAAGAAAAATTGGCAATAGCAAATTTTAAAACCTTTCTATGAATTGGAAACGGTTTAAAAATATATATGAGGTCATCAATTTGCCTTCTCTCAATTTTTTTTGCCCTCATCTTAAAACTAACCAAAAACCTATTTCTTCGATGCCGACATCAAATACGATGGGTTCTCTATTAGATTCACAAACTTGAATTTCAACGGTTGATGAATGGAGACGAATGGATTATTATTTTTTCCGTTTTTTTATTAATCACAAGTCAAAAAAAAAAAAACAAAAAAACTATGACCTCTTCACCTCTTTTTTAAAATAACGACTGAATGTATTTCTTATTAACGAGATTCATTGTGAGTAGAAAAAAAAAAATGTATAAAATTATTATAATTCAAGAGATGAAACGAAAAAAAAAAATAAAAAAATTGAAGAAAAGGGAATAACTATAATCTTCAATCAACGAGGGCAACACGATCGTGCAATTATGAGTTAAGAATGAAATCGTCGACGATGTGTATTTTATTCGTTGGGTCATGTTTGCTTGTAAAAAAGATGATGATGATGAGATGGAAGGATTGGGGCGTGTGTTATACTACAGAATGAAGGACCCACTAGAAAATATATCTATAATGTGTGCATACAATTTCACTGATTCACTATGATGATTTTATTCAAATAATAATATAAAAGAGTGTGAATGCAATTGCTTGACAACCTTACCCTGTAATAAATTTTAATCATCATATACATTTGTTTCTGTGTCAAGATGACTAACTAGATTCTACAGGATTTTTTTTTCATACAATTTATTATTATGCTTGATTTTGATTTAAAATATTTTTGAATATTTTCAATGAATATGTCAATATAATAGAGTTTAAATTCTAATAAACTATTTCTATTTAATATTTCGTTTAAATTTTTATTTTTTTAAATAAAAAAAATTAAAATGAATTTCAAATTCAAACGGACAATTCTTGGAGGAAGCTAGGGTCGCAAAAGGGTATCATCATTGAGATCCCACGAGACAAAAAATATATATAAACCAAATACAAAACGATGCAAAACAACATCACGTAGTTTAGATTTTTCCAAGACACAATATACAGACACACAACAGTGCAAAACACAGACAACCAAAATGTTGTATTAAAAAGACCCCATAGAGAGAAAGATATCTAGGACCCAAAGTAACCGTGAGACAAGGGGTGCCCTCCTGCTGCCCTCTTATATATACCGTCGTGTTTCGACTCCTTGTCCAAATGAAATGTTTACAGATAAAGAGTAAGATGAAGAAAGATTCCTAGAAATTTGTACTGATGTCCTTAAATTGTCTCTGAGACTTAGCACACTCTTTTCTTTCTTTTTATATTTTTTTTTCACAACCCAACCCACTAAGAGAGATACACCTTGCGTAGAAAAAAAAATTCCCCTATTATTTTCTTTCAAGATGAATACCCAAATGAAAATAATGAACAAAAAATGCATAAGAAAGGAAAAATCGTGTTGTGAATCATTTATATTTTTTTTCTTTTGACATTTTTTGCTTTTCTCATAACAATCTAGTTGTTTTTTTTTTATTTTATTTATTCCACTCCTTTTCTTTGAAGTAACAAGGATCGTGCCACCGTATTGGTGTTAAACGCGGGAAAGACCTCGGTGGTATATATACAAGAGCCGTAAAAGGCAAAACCAACGAGCCATCCATTAATCTCCAAGTTCCCGATGTTCATCGTCCAGCAAATACACGATATGTATATGCATGTTTTTATACAATCAGTCGATACGTGGATTTTATTTTATTAATTTTATTTGCTTAAGAATCTTTAGCTATGAACAAGGGGGTCAGTAAGTCTCACGAAGGTTAAATAACTACCTATTTTTTCAGCGAATATTACACAAAACACATAAATTTTTGTTTCACATTTTAATATGGTATTTTGAGTAAATTAATTCCATCAATACTATCGATAGCATCGTATATAGAAATAGTAAAAAAAAAAAAAAAAATAACTAACTATCTAAAAAAATAACTATCTGAATAAATAATTTTGCAATAAAAACTTGGATAAATAATAAGTGATAGTTTTAACTGATATTAGAATTTAAATATTTACAATATTTTTTTTATCAAAATACAAGATGAATGTGCATATTTGAATCGCTTCTGTGCAAAATCTGCAGTAAACCGAGTATGCAATTTAGCACGTGCGTGTTTGTATGATACATGGTTGTATATTTGAGCTACT
Source organism: Aphidius colemani (assembly GCA_030523065.1). NCBI lineage: Eukaryota > Metazoa > Arthropoda > Insecta > Hymenoptera > Braconidae > Aphidius > Aphidius colemani. The sequence continues at coordinate 47,551 of JAPYYR010000154.1, read as the reverse complement.
GAAAGAGCAAAAAAATGAAAAAAAAAACAATCTTTTTAAGACAACAACTCACACACAATCTCACGAATGCATACATAAATTTTATTTTTCGCATATACAGGTTATGCAGAATAGAACAAGAGTAAAGTAAAATAATTGAAGTACATGCTACTGCACATGGATGTTTTATGATTAATAGTATATTTTATATAATATAAATGTATTGATGCAAGTCTAAAAATTATATTATAAATTTAAATAGAAAATAAAATAATGACTAGAAAAATGAAAATGGTAATAAACAACAACCGTATTTGTATGAACAAATAAAAATATAAAATTGTTTCATCATTAGTCATGTTAGTGAGAGATGAGTGTGTATTTATATACACAGATGAGATGAGCCACGTGATATAATAAATATTATACAGACAATTCATCTAACGGTATTTATGTATTTTGTTAATAAACAAGTATGCAAATTTTACAGTTTTCACTATAATTTTGCCATAAAATTGATGTTGATATTTTGAGTATTGGTTTTATATTGGTATTAAGGTTATGTGATTTATCGAAGCTCACCTCAAGGCTTGATGAATATTGTGTACAAAGCCAGAAAAAAAAAAAAAAAAAAAAAAAAAAAGAAAAGGGTAGTTACCAGCGCGAGAAGCGTGAAAGGCAAAATAAGGATGAGTCCGGTTACCCGACTTCTTTCGTATAGGCACATTATTATGGTTGAACCTTCATTTTCGTTACGTTCCAACGAACACACAGGTCATACCCGAGGTACCATTACTGATCCTCGAGGTCGAGTTAAACTTTAATATTTTCATACACATTGCATTTATATGTATAGCTGTATTTTCAAGAGACCCAAAATTCATGGATATATTGTTGATGCAAGAGAAAGAGAAAGGGTGCAGAATCAAAAGAGGGAAAATAAAATTTATCCAAAAAGAGAACCCCTGGCAACCCTTATTAAGATTCCAGTTGTGGAATTTCTACCTGCCCTGGCTTCGCTACTGGTCTTAAGTGAATAAAACACGAGGCGACGATGTTGCCTTTTACTCCTTTCTTCTCCTCACTTTTGCCAGTCTGCATATATGCACTTTTTTTTTTTTGTTTTATATTGGTCTGCGAATAACTATCAACCTTTGTGTATAACCAACTAGATTTAAACTTTTAAAATTGAAAATTTATAAAAACATTTTTCTAAAGATGATATAAATAAAAGACTGTCAGGTGTAGTAATTGTTTTTTTTTCGTTCAAGAATTTTATCTATCATTTTTCATACTGTATAATCATCATTCCGATTTTTTATTATTCCCCACGGCCATGTTTGCAAACTTTTCATACTCCCGTTTCAATTTTTGATTTGTCTTTCTCCAGGCATTGCCCGACACAATGCTCTAGAATGAAAAATAAAAAAAATAGTTGAATACTGAAGGGATGAGAGGGTAGAAGAGTAGGCGACAAGACCAACGCCTGGATCGTCGCCATTTCGATAGTCGTAATACGAGTCGTCCTCGGTCCTCTAGACTGACGCGTTGAACAATAATAAAAAATAAAACTAAAAAATAAAAGAGTGAGAGTAATATAAAGGAAAGACTTCCGGGCATAATTCCGCACTGAGTATGAATGCCAGAACAAATCAAGCATTGCGACAAACTGGTGGAGAACCTCTCACTATTTTTAATGTTCATTCTCTCTCTTTTTCATCTGAATATATATATTTTTTTTGTATACTTTTTTCTTGCCTATATCCGGCTTTCATTGTTCTAAACCCCGGGAGCTAGTGTCGCCCGATTGGCGAGTAAAGAAAACAAAAAAAAAAAAAAAAAAAAAAAAAAAAAAAAAAAAAAAAAAAAAAAAAAAAAAAAAAAAAAAAAAAAAAAAAAAAAAAAAAAAAAAAAAAACTCTCAAACAAAAAATTAATTGAAATCTTAATAAATCCGTGAGAATGCAAGTAAACATTTTTTTTTCATTTTTAATCAGTATTATAATTGAAAAAATGATAATAACAATTATGTACAAATGAATGAAAAAAAAAAATGAATAAAGATCGATTACAATGATTTGATAGATTTGTAAGCTTTACGATATAATGATAATCGTAAAAAAGAATTTAAAGTACATTGCATAACAAAATGAAAAAGGGGATGGGAGCCCTTCGATAATATGCATGTAACACACCCCATTCATCACGCGCCACTTGCTCCCCTTTTCTCTCTCAACATACATAAATGCACACACATGAAATTTTTTTTATTTTTATTTATTTCAGCTGATCGTCAAACCCCGAGGGTTGTCTCCTCGGTCATGTATCCCTGAACCTGCTATTCTCGATTATGTCTATGTTATGATATTAATAGAGGGCACACTGTAAAACGGCACTGCAATATCAAACAAATGCATACACACTTAAAAATATTCTTCATAGATGAAAAGAATTTTATGCAAAATAAACATTGCCACCAATAAATTTACGGAAAATTCAAGTCAAAAATAAAAAAAACAACCATGGAAGATTTAAATTCGCAACATCAGAGCAAACAAAAGTTTGAAAAATTTTAAATAAATAAAAAAATATATATATATATATATCATTCACCGTTATGATTTTTATTGAAGAATTAAAAAAAAAAAAACAAATAATTCACGACAAGATCTACCGTAACTTTTTTTTCATCTATACTGATCAGTTATTTTATTTTTTTTCATAATCTTCTCCGCCCTAATGTGTATTTTGCGGCTTCCGCTATAAATTATAAACCTATATACAAAAGTCTCAGAAAGTTTGACTGTTCAAGACAAGCTTTTACCCTTACCACACGTGAAGACCTATGATTTCCTGTTGAAAAAATGAGATAAAGATGGGTATATATATGAAAAAAAATAATGATAATACGAAAAAAATAAATAAATAAAAATGATTGCGAATAAAAGGGGGACCCAGGAGGAAGAAAGAGGATAAGTTGTTTGAATGAATGAGGATATTTCTACGAATATGTTGGATTGAAACCCTCATTCTGTCTTATTTTTTTTTTAAATTTTTAAAACTTGGGCCCGCATCTTGTTATATGAAATCATATAATTAGCACGTCGTTGCAGTCAGTATATAAGGGCTTCTTCTAAATGGAATAAAAAAAATATATATCTCACAAATCCTGTGGGTTTTTTCTTTCTTTATTTATGTAAAAAAAAATTATCAAAATATACTAACAAGGATAAATGATTTTTTATTTTTTTTTCGTTTGAATTGTTATATTATTTTTATTTTTTTGTGGGACGAAACGAACATAGTAGAAGTGTAAATGATTTTTGGTTGTAGCAGAGCTACTTGTTAGCGTTAACTAACGAAGGAAAAAAAATTAAATAAGTGGTAATTAAATGAGTCAACAGTAAATACAAGAATCAACAAATGAAAAATAAAATCTCATTTTAAATATTGTAATAAAAAATTATTAAATTCTATTTTTATTCTTCAAAATAATCAATAGGGTATTTATGTTTGAGTTATACATATACATCCGAGTTGTAGATTAAAAAAAAAATGGGTTTTTTGCATGAAATGAGAGTTGGATATACGACAGTATGCCAATGTCTGAGCGAAGGTTTGCTCTTTGATCTTTAGTCGTGCTATATATATATATAGCACTGTAAATATACACACAGGATGGCTTTGGATAAAAAAATCTAAAGATAAAAAATAAAAGCAAGAGGCTAGGAAGAGCATAGAAATGGCCTGAATAATTTTTTTCTGTTACTGAATCAGCTGTTTGTACACGTAATCAATGTGTTATACTAAAAATTAAAATTGAAGAAAAAAAATACTAATTATAACTGTATCTTGTAAGTTTAAAAAAATTATTAAATTTCTATTTTCAAAATTGCACTGAATAAAAGAAAAAAAAATTGCAGCCCACCGCATCACAAAAAAAAAAACAGAAAAAAAAATTGAATTCTCTTATTTTTTTTTATTTATCATTATTATTTACTTATTATTTTTATTTTCAAAGAGTATATATCATAACCCTTTGCAAATGGTGTACGTGACCACAAGTAAATCCGTGCTGATACAGTTCATCATTTTTTGATTGTTATTGCAATCGAGTTATAAAATTTATAAATATTATTATACGAATCGTGATGACATTGCCACACTGTTGTTATTTTTACCCTCAATTAAACAAAAAATAATAAATTATTAACTCCACCTTAATTTGCATAACTAATTCTTTTTTTCTTATAATTATCAAAGTTTTATATGATCTTTCGAGTGCATATATATTGATATTGAGCTCAGCATTAAAATGCTAAAACCCCAATATAATATATCAATATATAAATGGCAACATGTTATAATAAATAAATTCGCCGCTGGCGCCGATTATCACACAATTAGACTCGCATTGTTATGGTAATATTGTGCTTATTGAAGATATGAAAAAAAAGAGACATGTTATGACATACAGCTAGGAATAACGGGAAGAAAAGTAGACGAAGGGAGTACGGGGGGCACTAGATGAAATAATATTAGGGTGCACCAGGGGAATGATGTTATAATATTTCAACACCGGTATCACGGGATTGCTTGCTCAATTGATAAATCATTTTGTAAGTGGTAGTGATGCGATATTATACTCATATTTGACTGGTAAATAGGGTTGCCCCTTTCATTGACCCCCTGCCTCATCATCTTTCATATCATCCAAATAAAAAAACCACTAGTTATACATTCTATTGTACCGAAACCCACAGATATTCATAACCATTTCCGGTCTATTTATAAGTGTTTTTACGCACATTAAATACAAATATAAACAGATATATTTTTGTATTTTTTATATAATAAATAATAGTTCAAGTATTTACAAAAAAAAAATTAATTGTATTTGTATAAATTAAATACTAAAAAAAAATATCATTATTATTTTTGAATATAAATTATTGAAATAATATTAATGTTTGAGTGTTCAATGATAATTACACAACATACAAATAGTCATAATTTTAACATACACGATGACAGAGAAATTGGAATCAATATATATTAATCAAACACGAGATAGTTGGTTTTAACCCCTGCAGCAATATGTATGGTATGACAATAAATGAGGGGGTAGGAGGGAATGACTAACGTTATATAGATATGTCACTATATATATGTAGTTTTCATGGCGTGAAAGTGAACAGATAGTGGTCATGTTGTGGTGGTCATAGTGCAGAAAACAGTGGAGGACTAAAAGGGGGTTACATAATTTCATAGAGAGTGCCAGCAAGGGGGGCAAGGGATACATAGAGAAAGATTCACTGTAAACCACATACAATTGATGGGGTGCAAATGGGGTCGACCGCACCTCTTCTAACAGTCATATTACATACGTGTCATATTTATTTAATATCTACATATAGAAGTCTATATATATGTATGCAACATCCACTGGGCATTATACGAGTTATTATTTCTACTTATGGCTTTATACCCACGCCAGATTTTATTAATATATATTTTTTTTGTTCACGTCATTGTTAACTATAGGGCGTTATATAGATGAGAAAAGAAATAAAAAAAAAAAGTTATTTATAGGATATACTGCACTTGCTATACGATCAACTTGGAATAACTTGATGGTGGGGTGAACATGATATTTAACCGACTTTTATTTCCCTCAATATTATTCTCATTGTCTTGTACGTAACAAGTGCCTCGGAGAATTCAAAAAAAAAAGATTAAAGATCATTAAGTATTTTTATTTATTTTTTAAAATTTTGTATTATCCTTCTATTATTCGAGTCTGTATGTGGTGCACGCATAGGAATATATTTATTTTGTTCTTTAAAAACTTACGATTAGTGTAATCTCCGTGTGATTTTGATTAATTAGAATGTACTTGAAATGAAACTCACCTGGAACAAATTAAAAAAACAACAAAATTATTAGATTAAAAGTATAAAAGTTTTCTTAAATATAATAATTATTATTTATAATTTTTGTCGTATTTGATGCTTAAAAAAGGTGACATAATCTAAGTAGGCAGGTAAGCAGAGAAGTTGAGGTAAGCATTATTGTTCATAAATTAAGTATATAAAAGCGTAGTATACCGCCTTTGATCTTCATGAGATAGTCAACTGTGTACTCAGTATTTACAATGTACACAAACTTGGCAACACAGAAATGCGAAATATATATAATCAGTTAATTTGATGATAAAATTCACACAAAATTAAATGTAATTTAAAAAATAAAACTATTAAATTGATATAATAATTATAAAACTTTATGAGTGAATTTTACATTATATTTATTTATTTTTCAAAGTTATAAATTTACGTATTTCGAGCACGTTATAATTTCTCAGAACTTTGAAAGAAAAAGAATTGAAATTGAAATTCAATCGACGTGACCAGTGTAGTATAGTCGACCAAACGACATCGTCATGGCTTTGCTGAAACTTTTTTCATAAATAAATCTAAAATAAAATAGTTAAATACTATTGAAAAATAAAAGAAAGGAAAAAAAAGTTATAAATATAGTTTTAAAAATAAATAATAATTATTGAGTCAATGAGGATTCAAGTGCTCTAGCGTGATAAATAATCAAAAAGCGAACGAAATTCTCAACGTCCAATTATCGACGCAAAACCACCGGCGGTCGCCGAATCCCGTGGATCGTTAGGGTAGTTAACGAGTCCATGGCACGTGACAACGCACAGTCTGCCGCTGAATATGCGAGAATCATTCTGCCGGCGGCGACGCGAGAGCGTTGGGAAACGCATACGAGAATAAAAAATAAAAAAATATAAATATAATGCAAAATAAAATAAGAATAAAAAACAAAGGTTCAGAACAAAGCAAAAAAGGGGTAAAAAAATAAAAATAAAGAACAAAAATAATAAAAATGAATCGAACGAATGAAAAAGTGAAAGGAAGATGAGGAAAAAAACTAAAAAAAAACAAAAAAATTGCACAAACTAAAAATCGCTAAAGAAATGGAAGAATAAATAAGAGTTGAGAGTCCCTGATCAAGCAGCACGTCCGGTTAGGGACTTGGTCTGGACCCATGAGTCCCAAAAAAAGTCCACCACACAATCAGTGAGAGAAGAGGAAAACGTCGTCGTCGCAGATGAGAACGAACAGCGACAAGCTCATATTTCCACTTTACTCAATCTCTTTTTTTTTTTCTATTTTTTCTTATTTATTTACCCCTTCAATGAACCCAACCTAGAACTGGGCCAACAACGCCTTTTATATTAACCTCAGCAATACCTAACTCATTTTGTTTTTTCTCATTCTTCAAACCCATCAACATTCAACATTCAACACATTCATCACCTTTTCTCTCTACCTTAATTTATTCTCATTTTGATTCGTTCTTAAATTTTTTAATTATTTCATTCTACATCATTCTATTCGAGTCGATTGATTATTGTTAGACCATAGAACATTTTTCAAATTTAAAAAAGGATTAAATTTCTACCTGTCAAATAATCTTATATACATAAATACAGGAACGAAAAAAAAAAGGTTTAGAAATTAAGGTTATATCAAAGGGGTTAGTTGATTGTAAATTGCAAAGAATAAATGAAAGAAAAATTATTTTTGATATATAAAATTATAAATGATTTGTCAGAATTTTGACGGTAGTATTATGAATTTTATAATCAAGTGCGATGGGTGGATGGATGGATAGATGGATGGATGGATGGATGAGTGAGTGAGTGAATGTTAAAAGAAAAGACTGAGATAATATCTTGTTGCCGATAATGAGGAATGGCAGCTACGTCAGCAAACTCGACACTCATTATTAAATTCTGAAGTTTGCATTTCCTCCATTTTGATTATTTCACGATCGATTTTTGAAAAATCTTTTATTACCGCAATATCTACTTTGCGCACGCACAATATAAATGAAAGATAAAGCTTCAATAAAAATTTAAAAATGTATTCCTTATCAATTCTACAAAAAGCTAAATAACTTGTAGAAAATATTTTGCACTTGATAAAATTGCAGTCAATGAACAATCGACATTAACTTCCGGATGTATTTTATTTTATTTTTACGATATTCTATTTTATTTATAGTTCTGTTTGTTCTTGTTTTTATTTATTTTATTTGCGTTTTTTCCTATCCAAATCTCGTAGGCGTTTTTCATCGGTACAACGAGTGAAGCACCGGTTTATCGCATCCCACTACAACGAAGACTGCTCTGTTCATGATAAATAAAATCCAAGGTTTATTTGGTCACTCGTATCGTTATCGTTGTATTATATGTCGTCGATAAAGAAGCAGGTCTACACATCAAGAGACTCTAGATGTGCAGTATAAATATCTCCAAAGAATAAAACGAAAAAAAATACAAGAAAAAAACTCAACGAGACACTCCAATGATAAAAAAAATACAGCCAACATTAAGATTGCGTGACACTTTTTCGCACGCAATAATAACTGAGTGAAGTTGAGTTAAAGTTCTCGGACATGATTCAGATTAAGGTCAAGACTGAATTGAAATTTTACTTTTTTTAACTATATATTATATAGTTATTTAAATAGTAATGTTTTTTAAAATCAATTAGATATTATTGCTATGTCTCAAGATCATGTGATCCACCATTTCCTGATGGCGAGAAAAAGGGTGGAAAAATATGAAAAAAAATTTCCCTTCACTGTAAAGCGAGAAAGACATATAATTGGCCAATCGATTGCCAGAGAACGTATTCATATACTACATTTTCCACCCTCTATTTCCCTAGGAATATGTATATATAGGGTATATTTCGAAGAGTCTACATTCCCCTTTTTTTTTTTTTTTGTTTTCTCGTTGAGTGGCCAAGGGCTCGACTTTTCGTTCTCAATGGCCGCGGCGCGCGCGTCTTTCAGCACTATTCAGGGGATAAAAGCTCAAATATATGTATAGTCGAAAGGGGTGGAAGATAAAGAGAACGAGAGAGGGTTGAATATCAAGCAAATGGCGGACGTTGAGCTTCAAGAGAGTGCGTCGTGACGCTTCTCGGACCTCCTACTAACAATATATTCATGAGTGTCAACAAAAAAAAATAAAAAGAAGAAAAATACAATATATAGCCAATAAACTGAATATTCAGCTCGAAAAATTAATGCTACTGGATGGCAAAAAAAAAAAAGCCTACGCAAAAAGAAACTTGATGACTGACAGAGAAAAAAATGAAAAAAAAACTATAATAAGAATAATCATTGATTAAGAATTTCAGTTTCAATGAACTGTAACAATTTTATTTATTATTTATATTTGTAATATTATTTATCAGCCCACACCCGAGAATTTTTATAACGATCCCTGTAAGCCACGGGTGTGTGTCTGTGTATATACATATAAATGCGTGGCCGCAAACAAGGAAATAAATTTCATTAAAGGAGGCGAGTGAGAAGAATTACCATGCGACGCCTCGAATAATATATATATAAATTTTTTATTTATTTTTATTATTGTTTATCTTTTTAGATCCGGTCATTCACGCTTGAAATTTGATACAACAGTGCTCATCACATATTTTACACTGACCCCCTCTGGCACCACGAATTCATCGGAAAAATATATACTTTAATATATACATATTCGAAAATATATAAAAAAAAAAATTTCAACAGATAAAATGCCTTATTTAAATGTCAAAATAAAGATAAAAAAAAAAAAAATGAGAATAAAAAATAAAACGTACAATAAAGTATTTGAGTTGAGAGTATATATGAATGAGGGGGTATTTAAGTTTTGAAAATCCAATAAAAATGCCAAACCGCTAATAAATAACATCCCCGTTGGTTTAAAAAATAAAAATAAAATTCTGTTTTGTTCTTCGATTATTTAATTTTTTTTTTTAAAGTCTGGTCCTGTTGTTTTTTCTGGTCTCAAGTGAAATGAGGCAGAGGTCATGAAAGAAGGAGGGTTGTATAGTGTGTATATATATAACCTGCGCCTCCAGAACTTTGGGCCTCCTTTTCGCCTCTCACAACGAGGCAAAATGAAAAAAAAAAATTTTTAAAACAGAAAAAACAAACAAAAAAAAAGGCCCAGGGAAGATTTTTGGTGGTGAAGAGGCGTACGAGAAGAGACGAACATGAATAAAGATGGGCAAAGTACGATCGCGGGAGAATAAACTGGGCCCAAAGGCGGAGAATCGAGTTTTGACCCTCTTGAAAAACACTAACGGGACCCTTTCCTCGCTTCTTTTTGCCTTATAACACACAAGAATTGCCTCGTGTACTAAATAATAGTGTTTAACGCTCTAAAAGGCAGAGGATATAAAATCTCTGTTGTTTTTTATTTAACAAAAAATCCCTTCTACTCTAGACTCCCACACTACACACAATATTCTTTTACTGCCCCATTGCTCTCTACCTCGTTTTCAGCACATGTGGAAACTAGACACCTAAAATTATCATCAAATTACGCAAAACATTTTGCAAATAATAATAATGAAAATAAAAACTTTAAATATTAGAAATTTACATATGAAAAAAAAAGTGTTTATTTTTTATTTCATTTTTATTTTATGAAAATATGAATTTTGAATATATTTATCAAGTAATGCATAAATAAATCACAATGCAATATATTTTGCATAGGTGAGGCAACATGTCACAAGGCGTGGCGTGAAAAATGCAATTATGTGAAAGCGTGCCCGAGTTTGTCTCATCGAAGACAAGATAGAAAAGAACAAAAAAAAATGTCTATTATTTTTAAAATTGAATCAATTATTTCTTTCTCTTTTATTAATACCTCAGTTGATTTTTTTTTTCTTTTATATCATTCATTTCTTGACTATTCAATGCGTTGAAAGTAATAAAAAAAAAATATATACTTGTTTATTCGGGCAATGTCGCTTTTTCTCGACAGCACGTTTTATTATTGTTTGTAATTATTACCTGTCGTAATTTGTGATTGCTCTTGTCAAACGAAGGTCATTGTTTTTTTTTCTAACTTTCTTTGATCAATAATCATGAAATAAAAACGATTAATTCAAAATTCTATGAATCAAACATCGATTTAAATGAATATGACAGGCACATACAAGCCACCGATTAGCTTTTATGTTTTTAAAAAAATAAATAAAATAATACGCGATTAGAGTTGGTAATAACTAATTTCTTTGTATTCAATTTTGACACTTTGACCTTCTCGATATGTTACATACAAATAGTTGTTAAATTAATCATCATTCCGGATGTATTTCAACTCATGGCAACCTGTTATATCGACATTTATTGTTGTATATTCACTTGCTCAGATATTCAATTCAAAAAAAATAAAAACTAAGTAGAATACAGAGGGTCGTTGGGGTCCATATACATAAAAAACGGTAATTCGATTTAATTCCGCATCATCATCATCCACATAGACTAATTCTCATCTCTTATGTTTATTCAGCTTCGCAACTATCCTGTTTTACCGATCATATCTATTTTAGCTAGCTCTAAGCCTGTTATTCTCTATGTAAATGAGTAAAAAAAAAAACAAAAAAGAACTCATCTTCTGTTCGTTAGGAAGCTAGCTCATTTTAGTTTTTTTCTTGTGAATTCCCAAATCGCTTTCACTCATTTCTCAACGATATAAAATTCAAGTCTTGTTAAAACGTTCAATTTAAATGCCATTTTTAGTTAATATTTCGATCTATTAAATTTCTTTTTAATTTCGATGTATCACAAAGGGATGCATTTCTATGGAGACACAAGTAAAAGTTTTACTTCCATTTTTGAAGCAATTATATGTAACTTTAATGGGTCGAACATTATATGCAGAACTTACTTGATACTGTCGAGACAACACGGGGAGACTTGAGGACGAGTATAAGTACATATATAATACCCGTGAACAAAAAAAAATTTTAAAAAAATAAAGAGTGGTACACACATCGAAGTGGATCTTTTATTTTATCTCTTTTTTTTCTCATTCGTAGTTGCATATATATATATAAGCCTACCAAAGTTACAAGAGGATAAAAGGATGCTCTTTTCTCGTGCCTCGGGCTTTTACCGTCCCGTGCATAAGGCAACGGCCGAGCTGAGTGCGAACCAAGAGCGCCACGCATTATCTAAATGCGCGACACTCATGTCATTTTCGGTTTTATTTTAAATACATTTTTTCTTTTTTGATTTTTTTTTCGAGGATCTATTTCAAACAATCTTAAGCTCTATTTGACGTGTATTTTTTTTGTTACACTATTTAGGTTTAAATGCCAATAGCAATCAAATGTGAAATGAGTTTTTGTTTATTATTTTTATTGCGTGTTTTATATATACATTTGCTAAATTTTTTTGTTTTTAAACTCTTTTTACGATAGTTTAGTGTTTTATATTATATAAATTACAAACGAGGGTCTGGTGTAACATGGTGTATACGGACCGGATGTCTGGCTCAGCTAATCCTCGTCTCCAATTAACACAGTTTGGGGAATATATACATATACACATCAACCCACAAATATTTGAATAGCAGGGACATTGAGAAATCAAGTTGAAAATTCAAAGAAACTATTTTTCAATTAATACCATATCATTTTTAATTTATTATTATATTTATTCAAAATGAATGATTATTTCAAACTCTTTTGTATATATTAATTACGAAAATATTATATTACATGATTGTATAATGAGCAGATATATATATGATAAAATAGAATGATAATAATTATTATTATATTAATTGAAACGACACGTAATTTATATTTTAAGCTAAAATAAAATATTGAGAAAAATCAATTGAGTCACAGAGAGAAAGAGACTTTAGGTTGTCGTCATAATATTTCTTTGACAAAATATACTTCAAATTACCAGTAACTGACTCACAAACGGAATACAAAATCAACTATTGTGAATTACGTGGTCTCAGAAATGCTTAATAGTCGACTATGTTTTCTTTTCTTTTTTTCTAAAGCTTTTAAATACACTGAATTTATACTCTTTTTTAATTCCCTTTCCATACAATTTTTTTCGGTCTTTCAAACGATAAAACCTCCCCATTTTACGTTCTTTTTAAACAACCCCCAACCCCACTTTATGTATGACAAAAAATCCAAACACAAACATGTACTTTCTGTAAATTTCATTATCAAAGATCTAAAATATTTCACAATGGTAACTAAATGTCTCTTAAATTAGCAAGTACATAGACATTACTCTTGCAAGCTATTTTTGTGAAGACAAAAAAACACTCAAACCATGAATGAGCTTTCAACAGCCTACTATAAAGAATGTGTAAATAATCCCAATATTAAAAAAAATTTCTACTACATAAACATACTTTTTTTTATTTATTAATTCGACCTCAATTTATGTTCAATATTTTTAGAAACTTATTTGTTGTAAAATTGAGTTTATTGAACTTGTAACTTGTCATTTGCTTGGACCTTGAATTATCATCATGACAAACACAAGTGAGAAATAAAAATAAAATTAATAAAAAGTAGTTGAGTTCCATTAAAAACTTGCTGAGGAAAAAATTCTTCTAGCCAGTAGAAAAGGGAAAAAGAAACATACAATTAATCCAGATGAAATCCAGCTATTTTAGGATATTTGATTTGAAAAAAAATTGAACAATAACGATGCAAAAAATTATGCAAATAAATTCCAGAAGGCGTCAATGTTTTCTTACTGGATAGTAAAGCAAGAGAGATATTGAGTGGGTTTATTCTCCGATGGTTTAGCTTCAAATATTTGGTGCTGATGTTGAATCATGGCAACGTTGCACAGACTTTATAACCATATGATGTATGTATAAGGTGACTTAAAAATTTCATGTGTTGTATATATCTTTGTTAATATATTATGTGTACACTAACTGCCCTGAATGATGACCATACCACCCAAGTAACAAATTTTCGAAAAAAAAAAAAATTATTGCTCTTTAAATTTTACTCTTTTATGGAACTACTATATATTTTGTTGACACATAAGGGGCGTGCATAATTCTGCCCCTCAAGAAAGAAAATAAAAATATCTAAAGAATTTTTTTTTATTGTCATAATTTTTAATTCAAGAGACTTTCAACTGTATAAAATAATATAAAAAATATTTTGATGTATTCAATTGAGCTAGGAGCTTACTAACGCCAAAATAAAAATCAATTGAATTTAATGACAAAAAGAAAAAAAAAAAAATACACGTATTAACTTGGCTAAACACGTCATGGAATATTTTTAATTTAATATTTGTTTTTTGTTTTTATTGGACATTTAAATATAGAAGTCATAAAAATTTCAATATGATTTGTTAAATTGTTAATATTAAAAAAAAAAAAGAAAATATTGAATGACTTGCAAGCACATGTTCATACCGGATATGTCTGAGTTGGCAAGATTGATAGTGTAATTTTCGGGATATTTAAGCTCTAAGTTTTATGATCGTTGTGTACTGCAATTTGAATATGATTTTGACAAGAAAAGGACATTGATTCATATTTACTTGTCGCATCAATCAAATGTTATTAAAACTAAATGAAAATTTATTGAAAAGTAAACATTTTTACAATATAAATTTTTAAAAATTTAAAAGAAAAGTTACTTCTTTTTTCTTTTTAGAGTGGATGCAATTTAAGACGATTTTCGAGCTTTATCATATTCAAATAGAGTACAAAGTTATAAAGAGAATAATTTTGTACAAATTTAATTCACCACAAACAATATTTTATCATTATTATTTTTCAATTTATAAATGTACAGTGTTTTCTAAGATACCTGGTTTATATACAGGTTGAGATGCCATTAAAGGAGCGAAAGCGAAAGAAAAAAAAAACCAATTAATTTCACGTATGTCATGATCTTTTCACACTAATCTTTTTACAAGCAATTACCAGTATGCCTTGTTTGCTTGATAAAAATGATGATTATAATGATCATAATACTTTTAAAATCATTAATAAATTTTTAAATTAAAAGTATTTTTATATAATTTTAATGAAATATTTTAAGGACAATTAAAAACAAACAAGCTCAAATGAATCCAGGTATTTTAGGTGCACTTTAAGTATACTAAATTTATAATAAAAAAGAAATTAATTATCAAATGTTAAAGGGGTTGTTGACATGTTTGAATTGTCTCATCTTCAATTTAATAATAAATTTTCCACACATTTATAAAAAATATTAATTGTCTTGATAAGTGATTTAACGAATAACGAGACACATTAAGTTTCAAGCAGCAGATGAATATTATGTTTCGTAAATAAAAATATATATGTGTTTAGAGTCACAAAAAGCACACTGTTAACTTTTGCATGAGTGAACGACATTTGTGGCCGGAATTAACGGCAAAGTGTTGGTGGTGACCGATAAAACCACTCATTATATACATCACACACTCACATTACAAAGACCAGAAGAGATGATTCTCGCAAAATCACATGTACGAAAATGAAAAATATAAAATACCATTTATAAAAAATAATATTAACAATATTTCTGTGTGGCTAAATATTTTAATATTAAAATTCCATTGCAAGTAGTCACGCAAGTGTCAATCAATATGGTTTTTTTGATTAAAAAAATATTAAATTATTGGCTTTCAAATATTAACCAAAATAATAATCAATTTTTATATCTGTCAAATGATATTTAACCTTTTCAATTGAATTTAAAAAAATTCATTCGACAAGAGCTTGTTTGTTTGAACAAAAGTGTGAATGATGATAATTTGCCTGAAGGTAGATACTATGAATACACTAAACAGATACTATATCACATTATGATGTTTTTTTTTGTCTCTTTGAAAAGCCTATCAGACCAGATACAGAGCATTGACTGACTGACATTGTCCAAGCCAAACATGGAAATTTTTTTTTTTTTTTTTTTTTCTTCACCGAGACTTATAACAAGTTTAAGTTTTCTAATTGTCAAGTAAATAATGTATGATTATTTGACTTGAAATTGTAAAAATGGATGTGTTGAAGAAAAAAAAATATTTAAAAAGCATAAAGCTGTTGGTCCGTAGAACGTTTATCAAAGAGGCAACTGTTTTGTTGCGAGAACCACGAAACAGGCCACAAGGAGAGGACACCCAACGCGTCCAGTCTAACAGTATTATTGCTATGTACACGTATACATACAGTTAATTTAAATAAACATATATACACACATTGGCAAAATGCGTGCAAAAAAAAAAAGATATATTTAACGAAAAAAAAAATTTATATATACAAAAGCATCGGGATTCGAAACCCAGTAGTGGTTAGTTATATATATATTTATTTTTTTGTTTGTTTTAAACATAACTTTCTTATTCATTACACAACGACTGCTTTGTCACATTTTTTTTATTTTTATCAACTCTTTTTCTTACTCAATTTATTATTATCTTAAAAAAAGCAGCAACTTTTTTTGTTATTTTTAATTTATATATATTTAAAATTTGTAAATCGAAATAACTTTTACTAAATTAACTTCATTTAAAATAAAGCAAAAAATCAATAAAATTTTTATGAAATATATTTTTTCATTAAAATTGTATTTTTAGTATTAAATGCAACAAATATTTTGACTCCAGTAAATATTTTCAGCGTTAATTACGCAATTAGTTATGGCAATTAACAAAGTTTTAATTACTTTGGTGCAATGCAGCTTTACTAAATAATAAAATTACATTAAACTCAGTATATCAAACACTGTTAAATAAAAACTTGAATATAATTTTTAAAAAGAAATTATTAAAGCTTAATTTTAGAAGAAAAAAAAATACATCGCAAATAAAAATGAATCCGTTATTATTTTGTTTTAAGTAGAGTTAATTTGTTTTTCGTTGAGTTTAATCTGTCGTGTGTTTTTAAATTATTTTTCTGCAGTGTATAATAAAAAATATATTAAAATTGTTGTATTTTTTTTTATTCTGCAATTTTAGCGTTTCATATATATATATATATATTTCTTGAAAGCAGGTGTGAATTTTCATGATACTTTAAATTATCTGTGCAGATGTTTACTGGCTTCGCGAAGGTAATGTTTATAGATATTTTTTTGAATGTATATGGTAGGGTCATTAGAAGAGCTCTGAAACATCTAGCCAACTGCCAACGAGATATCGTTAGAGTATATCTAAACACCTTTATTACTGTCATGAAATTTATTTTTTATTATTTTGCAAAGATTCAAAAGATGCAGTTATTATTTTTTATTATATACACACGGACATTCGAGGACACTCTTATTATCATTTTATATTCTTTATCATCTGCTAAAGTGTGAATGGCATTTAATATTATAATTATTTTTCTGACAAAAACAATCAACATATTTTGAGTTCATTTGACATACTGTCTATAGATATATGTATCAATTAATATCTACCGGAACGTTAAATTATTCAAACTATTGTTCCTTTGAACAATCAGAAAAAAAAAGAAAAAAAAATATGTATTTTCTCTTACACGCAAATTTTGCAACCCTTTCAATTTCTCCACCTTGTCCTCGACTTTTGTGTCATGTGTTGTTTCATGTATGAACCGCCTACCCCATCGAAAAACATTAATGTTACAAAGTCACCCTTTTTTTTTTTGTTAATTAAAAGGGTCTAAATTTCACGAAAAAACAATCATTGATTTTCATCGTCATGTCACGCTCGCAACAACATTGCGAATAAATAAATAAAAAATAAATATTGTACGTATAAATAAGGTTGGATTGTGAAAATCTAAAGACGATGAAAAACTATCTTACAGTATGTGCACGGAATCCGTGAGCAAAGCCTCAATTACATCCCCCGGCGTCTTCAATGTTCTTTTTTATTTTTCCAATCTCACAAAGTTGTAAGTTTTTTTTTTTATTTTTTAATTCCATCTTGGAACGCCTTCTGTTTCTCAGCGACTTACGTGTATAGAGGAACAGAGATGATGATGATGATAAAGAAAAAGAAGAATAATGATAAAAAAAATAAAGACAATATAACAACAACAACAGCAACAGCAACAGCAACAACAACAACAACAACAACAACAACAACAACAACTGCAACGAAGAAGGAGAGTAAAACCGATCGACTCACGCGGTTTATCGATAGCGGGAAAATCTTTGTTAGATCTATGGAGAATACCGTAAACGGTCGCTGAGAAAACTGCGATTTTAACAAAAAAAAAAACCTCAAACAATAATAATATTACCAATAAACATGATTTATCAAAGAAAAAATATATATATTTATTTATTTATAAATATAATATAAATAGATACAAGAAAAAAATTGAAAAATAAAAATCAAGTGATATAAGTTTATTTTTAGTCAGACGAAGAAGACTGAATAGAAAAAAATGAAGAAAAATAAAAAGATGAGTATTTTATAAATGTTAAACTGTGCCAGGCGGGATGAGGAAAGGATAGTGACCCACGTGGTGCACATACGTTCGGTCGTTTAATGTACAATTTTTTTTAGACTCAAGTATATAGAACTCATCTTAACCTACCAAGAAAACAACTAATTTCGCTGAGGGCTAACATTAGAAAGTTTATGACTGAGCGAAAACATTAGCCCCAAGTTGTAAACTAAAATTCAAAATGCAATGAAATATATGCAGTATAATTTAAAAAACTCAAAGAAAAAAAGAAAATATTGGATATTTTGATAAAATACCGGGGGAAACTTATTTTTTTTTTCATTCAAAAATTTGAATAACTAATAGACTGTATTTATAGCTATAAAAATGACGTCATTTATTTTCTTTTCTCATTTCTTTCACAGGTATAATATAATTATGTTAACCATTTATTATGTCATATTCAAAAACGCCCCTATTATCGCCCACTTTTAGCTTTTTAGTTTCCCCTATTTACAATTTTTTCCTTCGATTGAACGGCAAATGATAAAGTTACAAGTGTCGAGCCCCAGAGCACTCAAGTTTTACCTAAAATTTTCAAAATATAAATCAACGAAGAAAACTAGAAAATAAACTTGCTCAAATTCTTTATCCACTTGTTATTTTATTTTATCTTTAAATATCTTTTCGTCTAATAAATTTTTTTATTTTATTTTATCTACATTATATTTTTTATTCTTGTTTTAAGAGTTCTTTCTGAATTCTTAGAATCTGACCACCCAAGTATTTTTTACCTTTTTCGCTCAATCGAACGCTGTTTTTTAAAAAAAATGTTCTACCAAAATTATTTTGCCAATTGGTTTACTTTTGTTCCATTGACGAACAAAAAAAAAAAAAAATTCTAAGCAACATGAGAGTTTATTTTTAATTTACAAATATTGAGTTCAATAAACAATTTTTTTTTCTTTTTTTTCTGTAAACTTTAGTATTGTATTTCTAAGTCGATTAGAAAAAAAATACTAATAATAATTGAGAAAAATTCTTTAAACCTAACAGAACAAGTTTTATTCTTGCTAAAAGACCTGTCAGTTCTCATCTTGCTCTATACAGTTTGTGAGAATAAAATAGAAAAATAAATAAATAGAAAAAACATATTTCAAAAAAAAACACCAATAGGCAATTCACTCTCACGAACTTGGATCAACTCACGCGTTTATTGTGTTCGAGTTAAGATGGCACATCCTTTTGTATCGATCCCTTCATTTTTTATACCTTTTTATAGGATACATACAGAGGTGAGGAGCTCTGTTGCTTCAATTCTCATCTGATTCACCTCTGTATATATGTTTTGATCGTTCTAAACGCGCATGAACGAAAGTTCAAGAAAAATAAATAAATAAAAATAATAGGTATACTGATGCGTGCGCAAAATAAAATCATCGATTATGTCAAACAAAATGATACCTCAATTAAAGTGAAATCAACTCAAAATAAATAAAATTAAAACAAGAGTCAAATATACGTCTAATCATCTGATTACATGAAAATTGAATGAACGAGGCGTTTAAAATTTATAAATTTGATGGATTAAATAATAAAATAAAATGACGAGAAGAAGAAGATGAAGAAGAAGTAGCGTGAATAGAAGATCAGAGCAATCGACACACGCATAAAATTATCGAGAACGTATCATCATGAGTGAGTCCAAAAAATTCTCCTCCTCTTTCAATATCACATAAACACTTTAACGAGACTATACAAAAAAGTTGAATTATGTGCATGTGAAGCTGAGAAACAAGAGGCAAAACCAGGCCCAATCATCTCCCACTCTGTTTGACTATCGGGACCAGAGTATCTTTACCTTCATACTTATATTACTCCCCACTTTTTTATCAGTCAGACCATGAGTCCCAACTTTTCTCTCCTCTTAACAACTTTTTTTAAATTTTTTTTTTTAAAAACGACTCGTTCTGAGCATTCTTTCCCTGGTTCACGGGACCATTTAGATTCTTTCTGCCTCATTTATATATCCCCTTAAAAAATATACATCTTTTTTTTTTTTTTTGTTGTATTTTTCATCTCTTTTTGGGTTCCGTCACAAGTACTTTCTACAATCCGTAATACAGGTGTTAACGAAAAATGCTATTCAAACGCTTTTTCTTTTTTTGTCATGCTCCACAAAGCTCATAGATATATTTATCGTTTTTTTTTTTTTTTTTTTCATCTGCAAAAAAATCGATAAATATCAATGGCTACGGAACATGACATTAAAGTCATTTTAATATTTTTATTTATTATTTTTTAAACAACAATGACTTTTGTTAGAAAAATAATGATAAATAAATATTCAATTGAATGATTGTTATCGAAGTATACTGACTGGCAAGTAAAATATCTTTTTTTTTCCTTTCATTCCTTATATTACCTAGTTGTTGTTGGTAACATTTCAGATGTCAATGAAAGAGGCAGTTTGGCGTGAAATGGTGGGAGGTATGTACACCTTGGCTGTCTCGAAGGTCTCGCAAGAACGAGAAAAAGGATCACGATGAGAGACATGCCGAAGCAGTATGCTGGTAATGAGACGGGTAAACGAGATTCCCGAGTTCGGAAAATAAAATAAAACATCACAAATAACAAAAATGAAAAAAAAAGAGCAATTCAACGGACAACCATGACACATAGGCGCAAAATGGAGACGATCGAGAGATTCTCTCTTTTCAAACAATTTCCGACAGCTGATGTGTTCTTTTTTTTATTTTATTTATTGTATTTTTTATTTTATGTCTTTTCTAAACTTGAAAATATTGTGAGACACGTTTGGGACCATATCCCACCGACATCTTCGCGACCATTAGCTAAAGCCCACGCACTCTATTATCCCTCACAGCAACCGGAAAATCTTGTGGTTCCATTTAGTGGTAGGGCACATGCATTCCATGGGCGCCATGTCGCCACTAAAATTGCAGTATCCTGTGGTTTTTTACCTCAATATTGCACTGAAGAAAATACTAGATGAAAACAACTCTTTCTTTTTTCATTTTTACCGATCAAAGAGACTCGACAATATAATAGTCAAAAAGGATATCGAAAAAGGTCAAGATAAAAAAAAAATATCACTGAAGAAAATTGGAATTTTCATGGGTTTTAAAAAAACAAGAATACACTTACACGCGTGCCAAAAATTTTATAAATATATTATATTGAAAAGTCCTTCAAATATACGTTTTATTTTTTTTTCCTTCAACTCTCTCTTTTTTTTCTTTTATATATATTTATCTACCCACACACATACAAAATTTTATTGTTTTTTTTTCAAAAATGCTGTTTTTCTTGACGAATGTATATTCAATTTTAAAGTGGCTTCCCAAGAAAATATATTTCCCCAACTTTCTAACTACTGTTCAAGTTTATTGTTGAAGTTGCACCCCCTACTAGTACCGAAACCAATAGTAAAACCTCGACAAGGCTACACAAACAATTATTTATTGTTCTCTACTACTATTAAGCTTATATTCACAAATTGTCAAAAATTTCTGAAACCTTTATTACTATTATTTATTTAAAAAAAAAATGGAAAGTAAAATTTTCAGAATTAATTTTGCTGATAAATAGTAAAGTATAAACACATTTTCTACGGTTAATTAAAATTATTAAAGCTAAAAAATAAGATAAAATTATGATTTGTAAATTTGGGTTGTTATAAAGCGTTTTTTTTTTTTATCAAACCACGAATGACCTACAATTCCTCACCGCGAAAATTCATAAACAAATGTAGATTGTCCCACGCACTCTTATTCTTTAAGTCTTTTATTTCTCATAACAATTAATTTAGCATTTAGAAAATATGTGAATAATATACCCAACTATATAATGCTTAAATAGTATAAAGGTATATATCACGTTTGGACATCTTGGCATCTTGGCAACGACCCACACCTCTCACAACTACTAAGTTGTTCTTTACAATGAGAACAATATGTCGTTCTACCGTAAAAATCGCCAAACAACAAAATAGACAAAAAATAATGATAATAATAATAATAACTCGCAAGAAAGGAAAAAAAACTACACACATACATCAAAAGAGTGATCACTTAATAAAATTAACACAAATTGTTGCGTACAATGCACATTTCGAATAAAAGGCGTTGGCCTCTGAAGAATTTGTATTCTGATGTCTTTTACTGTTTTATACGCGACACGCTTAGCCAATTCATTCCTCAGATATTTTTTCATTGTTCATAATCAATGGAATTCAATATTAGTAAGTTTAATAATTTTTTAGTTGTAGGATTTTTATTTTTCACGTTATTTTCAAGCATACGGTGCGAAAGAAATAATTGAATTGATAAAATATAGTTTAAACTTAAGTAATAGCTATTAAAAAAATGGTTGCATACAGGAACATTGAACGACACTTATGCGTTTATAGTCTTTATTTATCATGGGTTTATATCAAGACAATTTTATCAAGCCAAAAATAAAATTCCCAAGTTGAATTTTAAACGAGACATGGGATTTTTATTTTCAACAAACAATTTTAATATATATATATATATATTACTAACAGCGGGTTTGCTGCACAGTTGTTACAACAAAATTTAAGTCCAAATGGCTTGAGGCATAGTACCACCATCAAATTATCAAACAAAAGTTGATTTTTTTTTTTTGCATTGAATAACCAGTAATTTTTTTAAGTATTTAACCTGCACTGCATGCTTTGTTACCACAAACAAATTATTTTTTTAGAAAAATATACACACAAACAACATGCACGTTACCAACACTTTATCAATCAATTTTCGAAGCGGAACAGATCAGCAGTATATTTACATTGATACCACATTTGTATTTCATTCATTTTGACTGATGAAAAGGGACAAAAATCATCGCTTGGCCATACGATCAGAACTCTTGTTTTAATTTATTATTTAAATCTGTTCACTTTACAATGCTCCAA
Source organism: Aphidius colemani (assembly GCA_030523065.1). Classification (NCBI taxonomy): domain Eukaryota; kingdom Metazoa; phylum Arthropoda; class Insecta; order Hymenoptera; family Braconidae; genus Aphidius; species Aphidius colemani. Next base: position 24,339 of record JAPYYR010000154.1, on the reverse strand, counting down.
ATTTATCGCGTGTTCCCGTTTTTTTATTCCATAATTTTCGAAGCGTAATGATTTTTGCGATTTCAAAAAATCGAAAGCACTTCGTAATCAACGCTTTAATTTTTTTATTCAAATGATTTTCGTTGTCGAAAAATTCAAAACCGAAATTTAAAACAACAGAAATTGCAATGGGGATTTTTTGATTTTTACGCGATCAAAGTGATTTTTTGTTTTTGAAATTAAATAGCAAATAATATGTATCATTCAATAGTTTGTATGTTATTTATTAAATTAAATATATTTGTATTTTTGACTTACCATTGAAACAGGTATCGGTGCTCCGGCTCCATTGATGTAGGAGTAAGGCGGGACGAGGTAGCCCGGACAGTTCATGGAGGTGTGCGGCGTCGGGTCCACCTTTCCTGCTCGAACAAATAAGAAAGGTTCATGTTTATCCAACGATTATACGTTTCGGTATTTATTTTTTTTTTCACAATTTTTTCATTTCGACATGCTATCTCTATATATAAATATATACTATCTACATATATATATAACACGGTTTCAAAGAAGGTATAAAAAAAAATGAATAAAAAAAAACAGACAAGACAAACAAGATGAAACTTGGAATAAATTATAAAATTCCAAAAATATAAAAAACTCTAATCAAAAAAGATTCGATTACATTTATTTATTTGTATATATGATAAAAATAAAAAATATATTTTTTTTCATGTATATAATTATATGGGAATATTACTCAATGAGCAAATATGGTTAATGGAGTATTTAAACAATTTAAAGATCAACAATAAAAATATATAAGAGATAAAATTAATGATTTTAATATATGGTTATTTATAATTATCTCAGGTATATATTTATGGATATTATTTTTTTCAATACTAATTACAAGTGAAGAATGAAAAGATTGAAAAAAAAAAAGATTGTAAATTGAAAAATAGAAAAAATAAAGCAACAAAGTATCAAGTGTCGTAAAACTATTCAAGCATTAAGGCAGGTAGTTGTTGGCTGTATTATTGTACAGTGAAACTAGCAGTATATAATAATTTATGTAACAAAAAACGATTAAATCACTGTTGAATGACTCTTGTCTATAAATAACATTATCAAAGAAAATTCTATGTTACAAAATGTCCATTATGTAACGACACATCAATAGAAAAATAAAAAATATTCAAATATTTTGTAAGGAAGAAAAAATAAATAAAATTTTGACACATTTTAGTCAATTTTATTTTTCCTCATCTCTTCTTTCTCATTTTTTGTCTATTCAATAAATTATCTTATAATTTATCCATTTGACTCAAAATAATATGGGCTTATCGCAAAAAAATGTAAATAGCCCAATGTATAACGGATTGTTGAGACACGCCAGAATCAAATGGATAAAATCAATTCATTAAATCATTCCTATAAATTGAAGGAAAAAAAAGATTCCAAATGGCTTAATAAAAAGAATAAATATAAATAAATATAAAAAAAAAAACTAATAATAAAAATGAAAGAAGTAAAAAAAAATAAAAATATATTATCAACTTATTGAAGTGCCTTTGATTCTATTTGCCAATATAATTAATAGTAGGAATTCGAAATTCTTGTTCGAACGTTCCAAATTACTGTTAACGACTCAAGCGTGTAAAAATTCTCATTCAAAAATTAATCAGCTAATTTAAAATACATTTGAATAAATGTTTATTTATTTTTTTTTTATGACACCAAAACACGTTATCTTGAACCGACGTGTTTAAGAATTTTTAAAAAATATTTTTATTCAATGACACATGAATATCGATGCTCATCATTATTATTTTTAATTTTTTTTGCAATATCGAAAAAAAATTAAAAACTTTTTGTACTTGTGCACGGATTTAACACGGATAGCTTTTAAGGCTAGTAAAAATATGAAGGAAAAAAATGGTCGTCATTGTCATTACTATGAGCGATTAAATAAAAACCCTAATAAAATAAAAATCAGCAGGACTCGCACATGTGTGTACCACACGCTATGCACGTTCAATTTTATTGCCAACGTGTATCCTTTACCCAACTTATTTCACTCAACAAATATCTTCTTCCTCGCATACCAAATAACACTATCATAGTAATAATAATACTAAAATTAATGCTCCAAGTCAATATTAGAATAAATTTTTAAATCTCAAAATAAATGATTAGAAATTTAACAAATAAAAGATTAAATAATTAATGAATTTAATCAACAAACAAACAACGAAATAAACAAATAAATAAATAAAAACATCATGAAACCGTTAATGCCACATTATGTTGACTCAGGTTTGTGTATATATACACTAAGCTGTTGTCGGCTTGGTAAATTACTATAATTGTAAAGTTCCGGCGATTTTTAGATTAGCTCTGGTCCATCAACAGCTATACGACCTGCCCAACCCGACCTACCGAAACCCACACATATTACCAAATAACTGCTAGTCAATTTTTTTTTCTCACTCAATTTATAATCACTCTCGTCTAAAAACTAGCAACCAATTTATTCCCTTCAAAAATAAAAACATTTAAAATATATAAAAATTTATTTGTTTTTATATTTTTTTATTTATTAACTCAAATATTTATGCAAATGACAAAACACGCAGATTAAAGCAATAATTATTATATAAATCTCAGCCCCCCTAAAGGCAGATCAAAAAAAAATCTACTGTATGAAAATTGATTTGACGTAATACGTGTTTCGAATTTATTTCTTTGATTTCATTATCAAGGTGAGAATAAAAAAAAAACATTGGTAAAATGGGTTTAATAAAAATTGGATTAGATATGAAAAAAGAATCGTGATATTTCATGATATTTCATCCGGTATTCCCAAGAGTAATTCTGACATCAAATGAAATAATAAAAAAGAAAAAAAATAAAGCGAAAAAGGTCAAGGATTAGGACGAATTTCGAACACTATATCCATATTATTTTTTTTATTCGTTCACTCCCGCAGTTTTTAGACTAAAAAAACTCAAAGATGAAGATTGTGACCCCAAGTTTTTCTTCTCGGAGGTCTTGTTAAATGTCAATAGAGAGCTGTAGTGTGTCGCTGTGTTTCGGTCTCTTAGGCTGATTTTCACGACACGGGGGGTCCACATAAAAATCAAAGGAAAAATAAAATAATGCCGGCATACAAATAGACCAACCAATGTACAATATACAAGATAAAAAATTGTATTAGTATTATTATTTTTTCTCAACAACTGACACCAAAAATCTTTTTTTTTTTACGTTTTTTATACATATATATTTGGCCCGGATACAGTTTTTTTCTTCACACTGTGAAAAGCTTTTGTTCAACAAGTGTATGCTCTTTGAATCTAGGATTTTGTCATGCTGTTTTCACGCGCTTTTATTTACGAAAAAAATAAATATTCAGTCTACTAAGTATAAAATAAAAGGATATAAAAAAAAGTATAAGATTACGAAAAGAAGAACCGAAGGTTTATCGGCTAAACTATTGAAGAATAAATAAATTTCTCAAAACGAAACCACAGAATGTAGAATAAACATTTTTGTTAAAAATTTCACACTGAAATATACCGGAAAAACGACTGTTATTGTTAAAAAAAAAATACAAATACAGATGACTCAGTTTAATTATATAAAAACCTATAAATACAATTTTCATGAATGAGCCAATTCTGGATGTTATGGGTTCATTTTGTTGGATAACAATAAACGGCAATCAATTTCAAAATCCACGAGACAATCAGGTGGCTCAAAACTAAATTACTTGTCTATCAATTACTTCATTTGAATAAAAATTCATGTACTAAATTCGGAGCAGTTGAAAAACACATTCTAAATCATTCTGAAATACCCAATATATCCAAATGAAGTTATAACATAGCTAATCCTCAAATATTACCTCGCTAATGTTAGCAATCAATTTTTTCAGCAAAAATCATGTTAATTTCATGGGAATTTTTTTATATCAATGAGTATATATATTTATATTTTCGTGAGCTAAAGAAGTCGATGCGAAACTTGCAAGGATATTTAAAATATAAAATAAAGGACGAAATAAAAAAACGGAGAGGGTCAGACACTGAACGGTTGTGCCAGGGCCCTCGTAACAAGAGACGCCGCGCCGGACAATGGGCTGGCTCCAAACCAAGGCTACTTACTGTGGTGAAACCCTCCAGCCTCTCCAAGAACCGATCATATACATAACCATACACAAACCAGACACACATATACTCATACATTTTTACAAATACACAATTTCAGCTTCACTTGAAATGAAATACTTATAAGTATTTTTTTTTAGAAAAAAAATGAAAATGAAAAAGACTCTAAGCTCTTATCTATAGCATATATATTTTTTTTTTCTCTTCTGTTTTGTGTATTTTATTTCTCATATTTATATACGGTACTCATCCGTATAGAATGCGTGAAAATCTTTTATTTAGATTGAAGAGGTGAAGAGATTTTAAGAAAGAGATTTTCGTAAAATTTGTTTGTGTGGTTTTTTTTTTTTTATTATTGATGGATTTTATGGATGATTTGATGCACTGTAAATCGCACTTTGTATTGTCAGAATAATGAAATTTAGATTGAATTTTTTTCATAGAAAAATCAATAATTCTATTATGATTTGAAAAAATACAAAATATAGAATATTTTAATTTTTGAGTACTCCAATAATTTCAAGGGAAAATAAAATAGAGTATGATGTTACTCCGAAATTTTGAATTCATTTACATGCAAATAAAAAAACTAAAAAAATATAAGACCCAAAAAAAAAAACCAATAATAATAAATAGAATTCATTTTTCTACGAATAAAATGTGTGGAAATTCTTTATTTTTTTCTCTTCCGGATTTCTCAATAAAAAAAAAGGAAAAAAATAAAATACATTTGTCAGTTGATACCTGAATTTTATCTAGAGCTGATCCAACTTCTAAGAATCAACAAAAATAGACTTTTCATAGGCTCGGAAGTGAGCTTGGAAAAATCCCTTGAAGAAAAAGAAAAATAATAAAAAAAAAAAGCCACAGCAATAGAAATATCGAAGGAAAAAAAAGAGGAGAGAATTGAAACTTGGCAACGTTGCAAGGACCCAACTAGTAGCGCGAAAAAAAGCCCCAGGGCTGAGACCTCAGGCCCAAAATACAAATGCGTGTCTCTGTGTATTGGTGCATAAATATTTTTAAAAAATATTTTTTTTCTTATCAACGCATGTGTTACGATGAATCAAAAAATCTATAATTCTCTATTATTTATTAGGCTAAAGATGGACAAAAAAAATATAAAACTACCAAAAAAAAAATCCATCACCCACTCGTTTTCAAATTTAATTTTTTCTCCAGCATCTCATATTCAGATATATTATTCTTTCTCACTTATCATACTGGCATTTGGTTTAGCCTCTATATACACCTTAGCCTCGAAAGGGGCGCCCAGTGTAACCGGTCCTCTACACCACATGGGCGCGTCGAAAACATCGAGTAGAAGCGAGAAGTTTGACACCCGTGGACAATCCCAAAAGACGTTCCCTTCTACAAATCTTTGCAAGGATAACTGGACGATAAAGAGCCAAACTCGTAAGCTGCTTTTTAGAGGTGAAGAACCGTGATTTTTATTTTTTTTATATAAAAATTTAAGAATTTTTATGACTATTTTTTATTTTTTTTTCATTACACGCGTATTTTGTGTATCATATGATATTGAATAATTTTTATATTTAAATACTTGAAATTTTTATCAATTTTATTACCTCTATTTCAAATGAATAATGTGTGATGATGATGATGATTTTTTTTAGATAATGTATATTTATTTTTCTATTTTTATTAACACTCAATGTTATGTGAAATTCACCGCAATTATTTCACACGCAAATAGTGCAATTGAGATTGGATAAGATTAGGTATATTTTCGCAATGCATTTACACGTTGAAGACACTCGAGATAAGAATGATGATATTACACTAGGCAAAATGTGTTGCAATAAAAATAATTTAAAAGAGTTATTGACAAGTATCTTTTTACAGCACACACATACATATATATATAAAATTAAATATTTTTTTCATTTTATCTATTTTTAAAAAAATGATTTTTCAATTTCAAGTTGATTTGGGATATGAACCTGTTTTTCTTTTTTTTAGTTATTTATTTTCTTTATCCTTGCCCCTTGCAAGGTACAATTATTTATGGAGACCAATTGCTGCCTTATTTAGCTCTAGTTAACTCGACCACGAGATTGATCATATACCTTCTTCTTGTTCTTCATCCAACAATTTTTTTTATTTATTCTATATCCATTCGATTTTGATGAAGAAGCAAAACTACCACCACTACCACTAGTACAACGACCCATTCCATTTTTTTACGTTCTCGGGCGTGAACCAGACAAAATAACCCGGACAAAAAAAATCAGAAACGAAATTGCAATGTGGGCTTCAGTGAGTTTGCAAAAGTGCAAAACGCACACACGAAGATAAACGAATAAAAAAAAATAAAGGCAAAAATAATAATGTGAAAAAAAATAAACCAAACGAATGAGAATACTGAAAAAAATTATTTGTATATATGCTTGATCTCATGTTTGAGATTTAGTTCGATAAGAAATCGAGGATAACTTGATGGGATGCATTCTATTGGGCTATTTATAATTTGTAGATTTTTTTTTTCTGATAGTAAAATTATGAGATTGAAAAAAAATAAACATAAAAATATTTTTAAAAATAAATAAAACAACATTATTTAGTTGAAGAATTTACTTCGTCATTTCCTGTCAAAATTACGATTTAGGGTTCGAAGCTTATTTGGCCAGGTATAAAAAATGAAATATATTATTATTTTTTTGGTTTTTTTCATGTACAATTTGTTGAAAATTAAATTGTAGTAAAATAATTTTAATTTAGCTGACATTAAATAGACAAAAAAAAAGGGAGAAATATATTTTCATCAATAATTTTTATATGGATATGCGTGTCTAGAGTTTAAACAAACTTGTGCCAGATGAATATAAGAATATTTTAAAAGCCGGACTAGGTGCTCTAAACAAAGAGTTTTATTACCATATTTATAGTTGTCGTAAAACACTACGCAGATTACCAGTCTCTTTGGCATCAACTCAGACACATTCATACAGCCTCTCATTCCAATATTATTTTTTTCTTAATTTTAACTCTTTTTTTTTTATTGTTTTTTTTTCTTCACTCTTATACTCTTCAATAACTTTTCTGTCTTATTATACTCAAAATTATATTAAGCAACTTTTAAACAACGTATATTAAACTACATATTTCATATTATTATTGCAAATATTGATGACCCATTCAAAAATTCAACTAATAAATTTAAAAAAAAAAAAATTATTTTCATTTTAAAGTTATTCTTTTTCTTTATTTCTCCTGACATTTAAAGGTTTGAAAAATTTTCAGTCAATGACTCTGCATTTATATTTTTCTTTTCATTATAAATACGAAGAAAAAAAAAAGTAAAAATTAAGTCGATAATAAATTATAATTTTGTTTATTATAAATTCTTTGCTGACCAAAAAAAAAAAAAAAAAAAAAATAGCACCAGAAATTATTGAAACTTGTTAATATTTAATGATAAGTTTTTTTTTATCAAGTATCTAAAAAGATAAGCTTAATTTAAATTACTACGGTTGATTTAATTCAACTTTAACAATCAAATAAAATTAATCATTCGACTATTGCATGACTGGGTCAATCGGAAAATGAAACGTTTTCAATTTTCTGTTGTTTATTTTCAACCTACATGTATATATATTTTATTATCTATCTAAAATTTGTGTTATGTGATTACGAGGTAAACAGTAGCAGTCTTTTTCCACCTCGGTAAATTCACCTATTTGTCTGTTGTTTTTATCATGACATTGCGTGACGTTGAAATTAAATGACCCCCACGTGTCGAGCACGTGTTACTACAGGTCAGGGACCGACAGCTTCCTGTTTTAATTTTATTTTAATTCTGATATTATTTTTAAATTTATCGTTATTTTTATTCTTTTTTTTTTCTTTTCATTTTCATCTTACCCATCAGAGTCATATGATATGATTGACAGCGGTTGGAAAAAAGCAAAAGAAAAAATAATATTTATCGAGTATTTTTCATTTTTCTTTGTCGACAATACGATACTCATTATGAAACAACAATGAGTCTCGTAAAAAAAAGGCATCATCCATAGAAAATAAAAAAATAAAAATCATGTTTTCCTCGATGGGCATTTAATAATCTTTTATGTTTTTTTTCCGCTCTTTTGAATAATTTTTAAAACGAGAAAATAATAATTTTGTTTAAATTCACAAAATCATTCAAGTAAACATCCACATCAGGTGCAAAATAAATCAAACATCAAAAGTATTTATAACTAATTTTTCCTGTATCTCATGAATTTCCAAATTTTTTTTTAATAAACTACTTCTTCAAAATTCTAGAAAATATATTTTCCGATGGAATTTTTCTTTAACCAGTTATATAAAAAATAAAAACACTACTATTATAAGCATCACCATCATCACATGGGAATTATGAATTGTTGAATTATATATATATGTGTTTGTAGTGAAATACAGTTGAAAGAAAAAGAAAAAAAATGCATAAGAATAAGATGAAAAAAGAAAAGGGAGAGAACGTAACAAAAAGAAGATCTGTTTCGAGGTACTAGAGAGTAAAAGAGGAGTAAGGCCCAAAGTTGGACTGTACAGACCCAACGAAGAATGAGGGGAATAAAATTTTTTTTAAAAATATCTATTTTTTTTTTTCATTTTCTGTCTTGCTTGTTTTTCTAACGTTTCGCGTAATTCTTTCTTTTTTCATCTGGAGAATACAAGGAGAAGTGCAGCAGGTAGACTCGTTAGCGAGCAGGTAGGTAGAAGGCTCTTTGGAGGGTAGGTGTATATTGTGTATATAAATGCTGACTGTTCGGTTTTACTCATGCCCATGTTCCTCATGCATATACCGGGTGGCTCGGTAAAGTCGTTTTACTATTATTTTCTTTTCAATAAATATATATGTTTTTTATTTTTTTTCTTAGTCTAAAGATGAACGGTTCTTGGGTCATTTTCAATACGTATTTTTTTATATTTTTTTTTTCTACTAAAGTTGGGTCTACCACATTCTTATTCAATACAACAGCATATTACACAATAGAAAAATATTTTCACTTGACCCTCATGTAGAAAAAAAAAATGTTTAAGTGAAATAAACAAAAATTCAAATAATTTTTTTTAAAGATAAATTTCGATTTTTTCATTTATTCCTTAGTTTATGTTTTAAAATTATATTTTAGATTCATGAATGTGATTTGCTCATTCGGTAGGCTATGCATGCTAAGCAAAAAAAAATGTATGTGTAAGTCAGCAAGAAAATAAGAAAGAAGATGAAGAAAAAAAAAAAAAGGTTAAATGAATATCTTAAACTGTATGAAGAAACATAGACCGAGTATAACTAATTTTATGGTTTTAAAAAAGGAGAAATTAAATTTTAAGATATTTGTTGAAGATTTTTTTAAGAATTCAAAAACATTCATTTACTGCACTTCGAAAGCAATGATGTTTCGTCGAGCTAAATTAAAAATAAACAGTACTGTTTATTACCTAATGATAAATAGCTTTGAAAAAGTTGATCCTTAATTAGATTTCAAATCATCAATATATATTTTTGGTATTTAAACTAAATCTAAATATATTGTTCAGCGCTAGTGTCGTCTTATTTTAACTGTATCCCAAAACTACCGAACGATTCTGACTCCAAAAAAACCTCTTTAAATCATGTGTATTGGTTATGTGATGATGATGATGATGATTGTGATGGTGGTGGATTCAACATCGTAAAATGAAGATGAAGATGAAGAGAAAATAAGAAAAATAATAATAAGAAGAAGGTATTCAGGCAAGTTCAGGGTGATGCAGCAACGCAAGTTTCGTTTGGTTCGTTTCGTATCTCATTCGCCTTCCAACATATTTCTGTCTTTCCATATTTTTTTTTCCCTCTTATTTCTCTGTTGCATTCAACATTTCGTGATTCTCAGTGAGGAGGTATAAAGAGGGAAAAAACGAGAGGAACTTGAAGCATGCTTCACAGATTTCGTCGCCGTTGATGTTGGGGCTGCTGTTTTTACTCTATTTTGCTGCTCCTTTCGTCTCGTTTAGTTTTTTACAATGCTAAAGCACTGAAGCACTATGCTCCCGGCTATCTAAACACCCAAGACGCCTACACGCAAACTCGTCAATTACTTCGCATAACGAGATATCATTGGACCTTGTTGGGAATTTATTTCAAATTTTTTTTTTTTTTTCGCAAAGATTACTCGTTTGTTTTATTTTAATACCAACTGTCTGTCTAATTCTTTAATAATTTCACTACTACAACTATCAATTAATTGACTTATTAGATTCGTTCGTTTTTGTATTTTAATTTTGTTGAAAAAATTGATCTGATGCATTTTTCAATTACACAACGACACTTGATAAGAAAACTTCAATAAATTTTCAATTTATCTTTAGAACTATTTAATATTTATACAAATAAATATGAAATATAAAAAAATATTAAAATTCAACTTCAAAGAGAAAAAATTGAATGAAATATAAGCAATAAAAAATTGTATTTGAAATGATAAATTGATAGAATAAAAAAAATTAAAACTTTGACATTTTTGAATATGACAAGGCTTCAAATGTCTCGTTTTGGCGAACGACAATTTTTTAGACCGCTCTATGTAGAACTCTCGGACAATTTCAATCGTCCGGGATTATTAACCACTTGAGTGACCATCACACACAGTTTGACTCTCTACTACTTCATATGGACTTTGTTTTGTATGTCGTCAACATAAATGTATACACCCTTCACCTCTTTTTCTTTTTTTTTTTCATACTCCAATAATATAACCAAATCAACCCACGTCTAGAAATTTTAACTATTAACTAACTTCCTTTTACATAATTTTGCTTTATTATTTTTAATTTCGCTCAGTTTATATATATGATAAGAAGAAATTTAAACTTGAGCTGCTATTGTTTACACTCTGTGTAATACTACACTTATTTATCACACATTCTAAAGTATAATTTTGACATATATACTTGACGTTTTTTATGATTATTAATACGAGAACCGTCTGATAATCGAATGACGCAATATTAACTCACAAAAAATTCGTCGAATTTACGGTCAAAACTCATTGTGATTAGAATCACTTGGATAATATAAAGATAAATAATAAGAAGTATAACGTGAAAAATTAATCGGTTGGATGCGCTCGACATACTAACAATATATTAAGTTAAATAATTAGTGCCTCATAAATCCTAGTAACTATATAAAATTTGTATAATAAAAAGAGAAAAATAAATATATTTTCAATTGCTGTAGTATTTTCTTATTTTGGCACTGTGCAAGATCAATTTGTCAGCTTGCTTAAAATGATTAAATGAACGGCTAAGAATATAAGACAACATGGTAAGTGCATAACTTTATTGTATGCAATACAAATGTGTGTGATAATTTGTCATTTAGTTGGCTGTAAATAACTACTAACTGTGAAATGGGATTAAAAGTTTAAGTTCAATACTCATTCTTAGAAATAAAAATAAAATGAGATGAAAATAAATTTGTTCAATTGTATTTTAATTACATGGAAAAATAAAATAATAATAAATTTATGTCATTGAACATATTAATCAAACGTTAATTTATATTTTTAATTTATTGACTGTTAAGAGGTAGAGAAAAAACTAATGATAAATCATTTCGATAAAATTAACACCAGTCATTAAAAATATCTGTTATGCTAATAAGTTTTTTTGGAGATAATTCAACATGTCTTTGTTGATAACGATAGAAATTTTATTCATAGAGCTAAACTGTATGAAATTTCAAGATAAACAAATTCCTATTATATTAACCAAAATAAAAAAATATAATGTACTTTTATAGAATATTTCTCATTAATAAAAATCTATTTTGTCTCCGTAATTTTAAGGAAAGGAAAGAAACTATAAATCAATTTTCCTAACGAATTCTATTTTCAAGGATAACTAAATAACTGATTGACGACTAAAATATGATAATTGCTTAGAAAATCTATTCGAAAAATAAGAAAACTTTTTTTCTTAAATTTTATTGATGAATGATTTTGTAAATAGGAAAATTAAACTCACCATAAACAGGACTGTGGTCGGACCTCGACGAATTTTTTCCAGTCGTAGCATAGCTTCCACCAGCGAGTGATCCTTTTTCCTGTAACATAAATAAAACAAAATTGAATTAGTATATAGCTCTTTGAATAAAAATACAATTAAATAAATCAATTTAAGTAAACAAACAAATAATAATAATTAAAAATCAATTTCGTGCCTCTGATTCTGTGAGATCAATGAGTGAACTCTTTTCTTCTGTAAGATTCTCCGAGGATCTTTTCTCATCCTCACCCTCATCTTTGAATACTTTGACCTCGTCTTCACTACCGAGATCATCGCCACCGCCACTACTACTCACGTGCGGCATTATTATTTATTAATAACAATTGGAGTGCACCGACCGCCCGACGGGGACTGATCGGGCCTCAATACACTTGCAAAAACAGATTGATACGTAAAACCCCCCTAATCAACACAATCCCCATTATAGAATACACATATCCATTTGTAAATTAATATACATAAACAATAATAAAATTGTTAACTCTTTTTAATTATTTATATACCGTCGGTGAGTCGTAATCACTTTTGTACTTATTAAAATAAGGAAAAAATTATTAAATCCGTTCACTTAATTTATAAAAATCTCCGTAAAATTATAAGACAAAAACTAAAAAAAAATAAACAATAATGAACTTAATAGTAATAATAATAATATAAAAACACCCTTCTTTGATTTAATTTTTTTTTTGTATTTTCTAAATGAAAAACCACAACTTATTGAATAAAAACAATTTAAAAAAATTAATATAACAAAACAAATACACAAACACAGTTAAAATAATACTTAATTAATGTTGTGTATTATATATGATTTTTGAATGGTTTGACCAAGTGTCTTATGGACTCCAAAATATAAATAATATTTTTTATTTCCTCTGGTAATACATTGACAGCACATGACACCAATAACAACACAAAAAACACTCACGTTTTCACGAATCTTAAAATGATATGGTAGTATTAATGAACAACGGCAGAGGGCGAATAACAAAAACAAAATGAAAGAAAAAAAAAAAAAAAAAAACCGTTTAACACATATTCGCACACTGACTTAATAAATATATATATTTTTTTTCAATTATTTTTTGTTATGAAAAAATTTATCAATATGCTAGAGATAAGACGATTTACACTAGCACAATGCTTGACAATTTGGAGTAAAAAATTTCTTTATTTATATAAATCACAATAACACAAAAATAATTAATTTTCTTTCATGGAATTCCCGCGGCCATGATGAAAACTGATGTCTTCCTTATTTTCGATATTTTATTAAACACTGAATTTAATTTCTGTTCAATTAAAACTTTTATATTAAATAATTCAAGTCAAAGAGTTGAAAAAAAAAACAAAAACAACAACAAAAAATAAACTAAAACAAACGAAATAATAACACTTTTTTTTTTCTTCTCCCCTTCTTTTGTTTTTTTTTTTTTTTTCTTTTTTTGTAATAAAAACTAAATAGTTATGAAAAATGTTCAATTGTTTATTGTTAGTCGTTTTATTACTTTTTTATATAAGTATTGAGTTATTGAATTAATATAATAATAATAACGATAATGTTTATCTCGAATGTAATATTGTTTTTTTATTAATAATAAAAGCGAACGAGTAAGCGTCCATACGTTTTACCGAAACGTTAGGGCTGAATGCTCGATGCTGACTGCCGGCTGGATTGCTCGAGCGGGAGGCTCTCCCACGCGTGGACCAATCAGAATACATGAATTCGATCCGGACGGCTTCTATTCCCTCTGCGTTCTATGTATTTGACTCCAACACAACCTTCTCACTCTTCTCATAAAACTCTCTCTTCTTCGTCGTCGTCGTCGTCTCACTGTATTTTATTCCTTTGGTTTGTGTATTACCATCACCCCCGCTATAGAAAATATTCCGTGCTCTTCTTCTTCACAGCTACCCGTAATATTTCTCCTTACCCCTTATTCCATACTTCTTCAGCCAACAATTCTTCACATTTTCCCCTCGAGCCATACTTGCCCCCCGCGAGGCAACCAAACCATCAGGCATTTACCCATGTCAGGCATATTTTTTTTTTTTATCGAAGATAACCGAGCAGCTACGATAATACGCGAAGTTAAACAAGAGTGTGTGTTGTGACCAGCGGCCTCGGGACAGATTATATAGAGTTGAACAAAGATAGAGTTGTAGAAGTTGTATAAATCTACAAGGCGTTTTACTTTGTCCAGACGCGCAACTCATGACTTGCGCAAAATCCGATGATTTTCTCCCATTTCTCTTTCTCTCTCTCAATCTCTATCTCTATCTATCTATCTATCTATGGTTTTTTATATATGTGTATTTAGCATGTATGCGATTTTATGACTCTTTTTTTGTTCTATTATATAAAAAAAACTTGTATGCTTACTGCGTGAGATAAAAAAAGAGTTATAAAAATGAATTTCTTATTTTTGATTTCAATATTATTAGCAAACTTTGACTATTTTTAATTATGACTATTATGATATTTCAATAAATATCTTGATAATTATTTGACATTTTTTATTTTTATCATCGATGAAACAATAAAATAGAAAAAGAGTATTATTCTCTTGATATTTCAAGAGAATAAATCCTTTTTTTTCTTCTATAATATATAGTTGAAAGCTCATTGGACATAAATTAATTTGATAATTGAAATTTAACGAAATGATATTTATAATATATAATATTATTATACTGCAAATGGATAAATATATATGACATAACGAAAATGACAAGGGATAAATTGATGCTTTTGGAAAGCCCAGGTCATCCATTGAAATGAGATAATTTCATTATCGATGATATTAGCAACGTTCACATAGTCTGCCTATACCAATCTCAACACCAAAGTTATATTGAACTCTCTATTGTCCCGAAGCTTAATTTAAAATACTAATATACTCTCACATTTAATTTATTACGTATTTATTAATTTATTAATACAATGTTACTATCAACACTATATTTTTTTTAATAAATATATTCCAAGAAATTATGAAATTAATTTACATTATTTTTCAATCTATTTTACACTTAAAATAGAACAATGTAAATGAACTTTTGATAAATAATGTGACGCAAGTGATATCATAAAGTAACATGATAAAGTCTATTAAATTATTGTTGTAAAATAGTCATAAACAAATGAGTAGCATGTACAAAATTGCTTAAATCTGCTAGCAGTACATTACTATTAAATTTTTCAACAAGATGCCTTATGCTTCAATGAAATAATATGACAATTTTCTAAACAAAAAAAAATTCTATATATAGATATTTTTAAAAATTCATGATGAAATTCGTTGTATCACGCTTCATTAAATTTTCTTCTTTTTTTATTAGTGCAATTTATTTTTCCGGTATGACTATATTTAATTTTATTTGATTGAACAATCCAAAAATAATAACATCTTTTTTTTTTTTTTATAAGCCTTATACTTTACGACTGACAGAATCTGCCATCTAGCGGAGAATAGAAGAAAAACAAATACCGATATGAAAACTTGGAATCATAATTGTTTCTCTTATTAAAAATTTAATAAAATAATAATAATTTCAATTGAAATATTGTTTAATTATAGATAATTAAGAATAAAATAAATTACTATTTTTAAATTTGTTTATCAACAGTAGAAATTTGTCGATAAACTTAAAATCTTCTTTGATAATTCAATTTAAAAAAATAATATAACGTAGTTTCTTTTTCTTGTTATTAATAGGTATAATATAAATCTCTATAAAGTTAATTTCAATCATTTTCAAATTTAAAACTTGTTCAACATTCTCCTGCGAATCAAATCAACCTTTCCCGCATTAATTTCAATTTTTTTTCTGCAATTAGACTAAACTTGTTTGGCATTCGTCATGGAATTTCTTGCTACCAGGGCCATCAATCTTTTGGCTCTGACTTCTCATCGTTTCGGTTGTTTAATAATACCAAAATGAAGAAATTTGTCACAGTCAAGCATGACGATTTTTGGTGAGAAATATCTCACCTCAATGACTGATAAAATTAAGACAGATAACTCGTTTTTGGTAAACATGTTTTCATCGGTTTATGATTAATACAAATCATAAATTCATTTTCTTTCTACTAATAAATTCTAATTCAAGAGCTTCTGGGTTTTTCAATTAATCAACTTGAAACTATATGTATATTAAACATAAATAACAAACATAAACCAAATCAAACTAAATTATTTAATATTTATGATAAAAAAAGTTCAAAATAATATCAAAAATGATCATAAGACGTCTTATTTTATTTTTCATTTTATTTTAACTGAACGCAAGAATGATTCTCTTAAAAATTGTCTCGATAATAAAGCAACAAATTCTTAACAATTTGAAGCAAAAAAAAAACCCTGAGAGCTACAATTTTTTATCGAAAAAAAAAAAAAATTAATTAACCTGAAGCTAATGGTTGTAGTTTTTAAAAAATTTGCATTCATAATAAAAACATCAATAATATTTACTGCAATTTTTTAAAAATAACCAATCTATATTTAAATGATAATTATAATCAAGAAAATTGATGTATCGTTTCTCATATCATTTATTTTTATTATGAATATTTAAATATAAAAAAGAAAAAAAATTATCCAACACTACAGATGTTTTATCAAAACATCTTTTCCAGCGCTTTACTCTTATTTTTTTTAACGATAAAATCTTTATATTCATCCATCATTATTACGAAAGTCTTAAAAATTTAATACTGGTCCTGTTAAAACCAAGAACTTAACGCGAATTCAACCATCAGCCACGAGATGAATGCAAGTAAAGTCTGAAAGGAACTAAAGAGCTCCGGATGCGCGTCATTAAAGTAGAGACAAAAAAAAAAAAAATTATTTATATTTTTTTTATTTTTTCGTTTTTAAATAAAAAAAGAATATAAAAATTTAAGAGAAATGCAAAAATTATGAGAGGCTTGGTAACATTAAATATGTATAAAACACATGTGAAATGGAAAAGGGAGTTTTAAGAGTCGGAAGCAACGCAGCAATTTTCTCAACGAGGATATTTAGAAGCATCTTGCAAATCCTTTGTCTATATCTGTATTATAATGACATGCATATAGATTTTTCTTTTTAAAACTTGAATACATTTTTTTTATTTAACTTATTGTATTTAATTTTATTTATTTTTTGTTATTTTTCAATTCATTTATTTACTACTTTATTTTAAATACATAATTTAAATTTTATGTAAAAAAAAAAAACATTGTAATTGAATAAATCTATTAAAATTAAAAAAAAATTTTTTTTAATTTATATCTCAACACAAAACTTATTATGACTTTTCAAAGAATTCAACTAAATTTACTCAAAAGATTTAAAAGTACATTTAAAACAAAAAAAAGGTTTAAAGGTATCTTGAAATATTTTTTATCCTTTGGCTGTTTTATAAAACGATGTATATTTTTGTTGCATTGAAATAGAAAATAAAAGAATCTAGGCTTCTATTTAAAAGTTCTCATAGCTTTAAATAATGGCAACAGCTCTTTCAAGAAAAGAAAATTATAAATAAAGTAAAAAAATATGTAAAATTATGAGAAGGAGTCTCGATTAGTAGTCAAGAAAATTGAAGGAAAAAAATGGAACAAGTAGCTACTGAAAAGGTGAATAGCCCCCAGGTGTACAAGACCTTGCACACATACTTGTACAAAACACTTGTAATTTTTTTTTTTTTTACATTTCCACATAATAATCCTCGTTAAATTAAAATTAAAAATTTTTCAAGTATAATACGTATTTTTTTAACATTATGAATTATGATTTTTTAATTTTTGTATTTAAACTATAATTTTTACGTTCTAATTAAAACTGTATTTCTTCTATTTATTTTTATTTATACTAAATAGCCTATTATATTTATAAAATTAATTTAATAACTTTCCAACAAATTTATGATTAATTTTTGATTCTACAGTAAAATCAAATAAAAATAGAATCAAAATAATAACACTAGCCACCATAACGAGTACCCCTATAAGTAATTATTTCCATGCTGGTAATTCTGTATAGATATCAATCAATAATATAAATTTTATTTTTATATAAATATTAATTTTATTATTATCTGATTAATTATTTGTCCATGACAAAAATAAACTACTAATAAAAAATATAGAAAATAAACTTTTTTCAACTATGAACAACTTGTTTTATTATTTGATATCAATTAAACATATAATTATTCTTTCTATTTTTATTTATTTTTGGGGTTTGTTAATGATGATCAGCTTAAAGCCATAATTACTGTGAGGAAAATCTTTGTAAATAAAATATTAATGATGACAATTATATGTTTTAAGTATAAAAAATATCATTAAATATTTGTTAAAAATTACATTAATCATCGTAATTATAAAGACATGATGAAAAGAGAATTAATAATATATAAAAACTCGAAAATAATGGATTAATATTTTCATGTTTTTTTATCTCTCGATAGTTCTTTTTTGAAATAGCAAAACAAAAAAAAAATTAATCACTTTATTTGTCATAATGAAATAATAAAATTTTTGCTAATGAATATTAAAACTTTTTTTTTTTTATTTATTTTATAATAATTAGTACGTTGGCATTTTGGGATATATAAAAATTGAACTGACAACTTAAGACCCTTCTCTAAAATTCGCTTAATAAAGAATCTTTGTTGTTAAATATATTTCGAACCTTCTGTTTTTAATTAAAATTCCATATTAATTTTTTTATTCGACTTATGGATGTTTTTTACAATGGAATTTAAATTTTATCAATATTTTTTTTTGTTCAAACAAATAAATTAATCATCATTGATAAAAACTTTTTCTATCCAAAATGAAAAAGATATTCCACAAAAAAATAATCAACTCGTTATCAAATTATTATTTTATCATCAACGTATTAATCTGATACTCGAATAGAAAAAAAAAGACTTTCAACTATAGTTTTGTTAATAAAAAAATAAAATCCATAACAAAAAAACGTTCATATAAATTTGCAGTTATATCAACAAGTACTGTAATTTTTTTTTTTTTCATCGAACCGTATCATCAAAAATAAAAAAGCTATTTCCCTGTTTTTTTAAAAACAGTATGAAATATATAAAAATAAATTGAATAATATTTTTCATTTAATTTAAAATCAAAAAATATAGCTTAAATAAAATAAAAAAAAATAAAATAAAGTCAGTAAATGAAACACGCATATCATAAGTGAATATATAAATACTCATTATGATCTTTTATCCTTCATTAACTATAAAAGTGAGTTGAATATTCAATGCCTGTCTGTTTCAAGAAGCATAAAAATAAAATTAAGAAAAAAAAATTATCAATATATATAGCTAAATACGATTACATCACCGTATACGGTACTATAGAGGTTTTGAATACTACATACACACATTCACATGTTTAATCAAGTGTAGATGAGTGTGTATCTTTTTTACCTTAATGTTTAAAGTAGATTCAAACATCAACCAGTTTGTGCTTGACCACGATACATGTTGGATCTTTGTTTTAAACTAAACTAGACATATCAAAAATTTATATCGGTTAAATCTTGGATTAATTATCACAATGTCAAATTGTCCAAAGTGTAACAAGCCTGTTTACTTTGGTGAGTTTACTCTTCTTTATAAATTATAGTTATCAAAAATTATTTTCTATATGTAAAAAGATTTGATCAATAATACTAAATCAATTTAAAAATAAGGGAACGAAAAATATTAGTTATTTAAGATATAAATTTAAAATATTCATCGAAAATATTGTTGAATAAATTTTAAATATCTACGGAAATATTTTACAATTAACAGAGTTAAAAATAATATTTTATTTTCATTAGATCAATTTTTTTTGCTCCACGTGAAACTTGTCATTTGATGCAAATATGGTGCTTATATGATCTCATCATTTTTTTTTTTTTTTTTTTTTTTTTTTTACAACCTTGACTAGTAAATACCTTGAAAAATATTATATCATTCAATCGTTAAAAAAAATCTATTATTTTAAACAAGTAAAAAAAATAATAAATATATTCAAGATTTTGTCGTTAATTATTTTTTCTTTCAAATTCTAAAATGAATATTTTATTTTCTTTGGAAAACAATAAAATGCACTTAAATGTTCAACAACAACATCCGGCAGTAAAGTAATTTTATTTCGATATCGTTATCATTACCTATTACTGTGCAAATAATTATATAGAAAATGAAAAAAAAAAAAAAAAATTAAATTGACAAATAAAAAATAAAGAAAGAAAAAAAAATATTCAAGTTAAATCAATAAAAAATTGAGAACAAAAAAAATTAATAAAGTGGCATTAACAAGGTAATTCAATTGATGAAATAATTCAATTTGTAAAAAACAAAGAAGATTAAATTTTTTTTCATGCAAAACAATTTTTACTCCAAAATTACAATTGATCTTGTAAAAATTGTAAAAAAAAGTCAAAAAAATTTTTACGTACTCCAAAATATCACAAAAAAAAAAATCAAACTAGAAACAAAGAAATATGGGTACTACTTTGTTGACATTTTTGTTTGCATTTACTATTGTTTATTTCTTCTTCACTGCAAATATTTCAAAGATAAATATTCAGTAGCTGAATTTATGAAATGGATAAAAACAGCAAAAAATCAGCGTAAACTAAAAAGAAAAGCTAAAAAAAAATTTTTAGCAAGGGAGATGAAAGAATAAATAAAAAAAAAAAGCTCGTATACATTGCAATGGTATACAACAATAAAGTATCCGCCCGCGAGGACAACAACAAAGAGGAACTCAGTGTATACCTCTTTTCCTAGGTAGGTAATAATGAGAATAATAGTGAGATGAAACAGGTTTTGTCTGAAGAATGGACACGCGGTGGATTCTCGGGCACACGAAAGATGCTGCATAAAACAAAAAGGTCGAAAAAAAAATCATAAAAAACAAAGAATCAAAAAAAAAAATACATAAATATATAAAAAAAAAAATATATCTATATAAAAATATAGACATAAACATAGAAGAAAGAGCGAGAAGGCAAAATTGTTGGTGAAGAAATACAAGGGTTGGGGTAGAAAAATAAAACAACCACTAGATAGCCGTCTAAAATAAAAAAAAATATAAATAAAAAAAATAAAACAACAAGAAATTTAAAAAAAAAAAAAAAATAGGGGAAATAAAAATGTAGGGTTTGTGGTGTCTACATGATGTACATAGTTGGTGATTGTTTAGCAAAGAGGTGCAACGATGTGTGCACAGTACTGTCTGATGTGCATGTTATATATATAAAAAAAGCCGACATTACTTTATGCATTTCAAGTTTTTCCCTGATGATTTCTTCTCTTATCATAGGCTTTCTACACTTTTAAAATTAGATGTTAATTAACTAATGGTCCTTGACATAAAACCACTATACAAAAAATTTAAAAAGAAAAATACGAAAAGAAAATTGAAAAAAATACTTTTTAAAATTTTATTATTCGTGTTATTTATTTTTTCTAGTTATTTCATTTAGTTAGTGATTTTTTTGAGTCTAAATAATTATAATAATTTTTAATTTATAAAAAATTTCAAGAGATTTAATTTTAAATTAAATATTAACGTACACATTTTTTATAAATTAAAAAATACTAGTCAATTTTTTAAAGCCTTTTTCATACTTGTAAATTTAAATAAATTGGTAACTAATTTTTTGTCGCATTATTTACTACTCATCATTTTCCAATATTCATTTTTACTCGTTAATTAATTATGCTTCTATATAGCTGATGTGAAAATAAACAATAATCACGAATTTATTTTTTTTTTTTCAGTCAGACATTATTTGTCGTGTCAACCAAATACCCATGAGTCCTTATATATTTCAATTTTTTCCACATTTTTAATTTTTTTTTTTAGTAGTAAAACCTCGCGAGGAATATATACCCTTGCTTGGTGTACTCCCCTTGGGCACCATGCCATTCAAATTTATAATTACGAAATTGCTAATGGAGCCACGTATATAACGGAATGAGTTCTATTGTTGTGGGCTGAGACGAATTCTCGAGACATCACACATGTTCCTTTTTTATTCTCGCCTTTACTTTTTTTTTTTTCTTTACTTTCTCTAGCTTTAATATTTCATATATTCGAATGATAAGAGACATGATAAATTCAATATTTTCAATAACAATAAACAAATTTATATTAAGAACTTATTAAAACTTATTTATATTAAGAAATTTGGAGAGAAAATATTTTTTTTAAAATCATTTGACTTGATAAAGTAATGATTATAATATCAGTTTGTTATTCTTTATTTAATTGATTTTTTAATTTTGTTTAATTGTTATTTTTAGCCGAACGAAAAACATCTCTAGGCAAAGACTGGCACAGTGCTTGTTTACGATGTGAAAAATGTAATAAAACTCTAACACCTGGAGGACATTCAGAACATGATCAAAAACCTTATTGCAATCAACCTTGTTACTCAGCCTTGTTTGGCCCAGGAGGTAATTGGCTTTATAATTCTATTCAAATATATAATTTATATATTTTTTTTTAATAAATATATTTTTTTTTTATTTTTAGGATGTGGTCGTGGTGGAGCACAAAGTTATGTTTATAACAAATAATTATTTTCTGAATATAATCAAATTATATTAAAGAGCGTATATATCAATATTATGAGTAATAATTAATGTAAATTATTACTAAAATTTTGCACTTAATGATTCAATTACAAAAGAAACAAAAAACTGTTTTTTGTTTTATTGTAAATTTATAAAAATAAATGATATTTTACACGATTATTTTTATTGTTTGATTCAATGAAACTTTTGTTATTTTGATTTGTTGAAATTTTTAATTGATTTATTATGCGATTGTTTATTGAATAACAACTTCTACTTTATCAGAATATGGTCAAATGAATAAAGATGGGGAGATAAAATACAAAAATCAAAAATATGATAGAATTGAGTAAAACATTATCAGTTGACTAAAGAAGCCTGAAGTAGTCGCATCACAATAGTAAAACGAAAAACAATTCAAATTTATTTTCAACTTTTCTTATCACACTTGTTGGTTACTATTTATCTTTATTACAACGACAAAATAAAATTTAATTCCAACACCTGTCTTATCAAGGTACATATTTATATACATATATTTATGTTTCCATATATTTTTTTTTCAAGCTATAACTTACTATAAAAAAGTGGCAATACAAAAAAAAATTATTGAAAAAGTACGATTTATTCATTTAAACAGGCCACAGTATTTATTTAGTATTTGGATTTTTTTTTTTTTTTAAATATGTGTTATCAGTAAAATTAAAAAAAAAAATTTACCCGAATCAGTATTTCACAACTGACGAATGGTGAGTGTGTTTTACAACTTGGGGAAAGAACAAGACTAATGACATTTTCGACTATTCAGGTTTTTCCAATACACTTGTTGTGAATCATGCTCACGATCAGTCATCCTCATACAACGAAAAATATTAATAGTACGTCTACTTTTACAGCAGTTCAACATGACAATACGCTGGGTGTCTAGTCTAACTATTTTAAAAATATTATACCTAACACAATTAGTTTTGTCAGTGAGTGCAATAAATAATTATGATCTTTCACGAGATTTGGAACCAATATCATACGATCTACAATTTATGCTAGATAAATTAGCTACTGAAGATCAAAAGAGTTTTGATGCTATTGCAAGTATTAAATTTAAAGTTGATAAAGCAATGGATACAATAACATTACATACTTCGTCAAGTTTATCAATACATGAAATCACATTAGAAAATAAAACTGCAGTAGTTTGGCCATTAATTTTTATTAAAGATGACGCGACGGATTTGTTAATAATTCAATTTGAAGATAATTTAAAAGCTGGTGAAAAATACAGGCTAAAATTTTATTATAGAGCTCGATTAAATGATAATTTTGAGGGTATTTTCAGATCATTTTATATCCCTGAAAGTGCAGAAGAAGAAACAAAGAAAGTGTAAGCATAAAAATGAATAAAAAAAATGTAATTTTTAATTTTTAAAAATATCACATAATTTTCTTTTATTTTTTTTCATTTCATAGATGGTTTGTGGGAACGAATTTTAAACAAAATCAAGCTCGTTTGGCATTTCCTTGTTTTGATGAACCAAGTTTTAAA